>JAOTQM010000465.1:235000-362500 GCA_026939265.1 Oreonectes daqikongensis
AATGATGACAGAATTATAATTTTTCAGTGAAGACCAAATGTCCAACAAATACAAAGGTTACAGTAATGACCTACTGTTTCAGAGCTCAAGTGTTATACACCTGCTAAGAGTCATTTCTCTTAAATCTCTATGAGAACTTGCGAGCACACTTGACTTTATTCACTGTATTCAATGTGACATTATCCTCTCGACACCTCTCGTCTTTATCAGCGTGTGACAATCCTTCACTACTACTGTTTGCAAATGCTGCCATATCAACAGGAGGGATATTAATCCTTCAGAATGCAGTGTATTCATCTCACCTGTGCTGATATTAGGATTAAAGAAATAAAAGTTTTCATGCATCAATTTCATTTAATGACAAACGTGAGTGTAAATGAAGGTTAAAATCGATAGATACAATTTGGTTTGCAATTTTAAACATTTGTTTTAGCATTTAGGTTTATGGGCAGAGGAAAACAAGCTAACCAAATTACAATAAATAAAAACTTTTCATTTAAATTGATTTATAGAACAAACCATTTATTCAACATAACCTCAGTTCATTACGCACGCGCTGATTTATAAAAACACGTATAGTTATGAGACACGACATTCACACAACATGACACGTACTGCTTTTATTCTACATGCCACAAATAAACTTTCATGAACTTCCGTTTTTCTTTTACTTTTAATAAGTTTGGCGCATCGGCGCTAAAAGACGCAAGTTACGGTTTCGTGAGACAAGATTGCGCACTAAAAATAGTCCAGAGATATGTACTTTTAACAAGGTGACCCACTGAAAGTCATTGTATAACTGTACCCTGTTTCTGCTCCCGTCCTGAGAAGCGCAAAGGACCCGTTCGCACCTTTCACGGCGCGTCCCGCCCACCCGCGTTGCGATTGGTCACCGGTGCGTTTAAAGCAGTCTGGAAACACGCAGCGCAATTCTGACCTTACTGTTAAATTGACGCTGTAAAAGAAGACATCGGACATCAATTACAGTTTCTCTCGGCACCCGGAAGCCACGTTAGAGTTCATTTGGAGATCTCCAAGGATCCGCGCTCGGTGCGTGTGGGAGATGAGCAGTCCCGATGCGGGCTACGCCAGTGACGACCCGAGCCAGACCCGCGGCTCCAGCTCAGTCATGATGCCCGGCATGAGGCAGTGCGCGTGGGCCGACCCGCTCAGTCCGCTGGCCGAACCCAAAACCAAGAGCGAGACGTGTTCGGCTGCAGGTCCCGGGCGCGCGAAGAGCGAGGCGCGCATCCGCAGGCCGATGAACGCGTTTATGGTGTGGGCGAAAGATGAGCGCAAGAGGCTGGCGCAACAAAACCCGGATCTCCACAACGCGGAGCTCAGTAAGATGCTCGGTGAGTGGAATAAGATTTATCATCTATAATCGTTTTTATTTTTGGTGGGCACAACAACTTTCCCCTTTTTTTTGTTATTGACTTGGTGGTTGCACCCTCTTTGCCAGCTAGATGTGCGCACTTTTCCTTGGATTTTATTACGTAACCTTTGTGCATTCATTCGTTAAGAGATTCATTAAATCAAAAGCTTTAATGTTATTAAATTGAACAAGTGATGGAATAACTCATGTTTGGGTCGCTGCACAACTTTATCAAACTTAGTTATTGATTTTTGCCAGATCGCAAATTGCAGTTTATAAATTCAACGCAGATGATACTGATGTAGAGAATGTGAATATTAAAATCAAAGTTTATCAGCAAGAACTTTGTGCATACTCGACATAACATATTGGAGTCGTCATTGTCCCAGTAGAGGTGATATCAAAGTAGATTCATTTATTAGATAATGTCATATAAATGTCATTCAGCACGCGTGGAGTGAGACAATACAGCGTTTCCATTTGTGGAAAAAAACAATAAAGACAGCAGGTGAAATATAACATTTGCTTTAAAAAAACAAGTATTTGGTTTTATTTAGATTTTTATAAATGCTAAAGTTAATTATAGTTAATTAAACCTAATAAATAAACTACACAGTTGACATTTAGCTTTGTAATATGTTTTTATATAAGTTTTTATAATAAACAATTTATTCAATTTTGATCTGAATGGTCAATATTTGTGTGGTTTTGTTACTTAATTGAATTTATTACATTAGGGAAATGTAATAAAAATAATTTTTTGTTGCAACAAAATATATGCTTTACATTTTTTGTATATTGTTGCTTTATAATTTTTGACTAGTATTTTGATTTAGTATTGCTTAGCCTAATTATTGTCAGACAAAAATTCTGGACAGTCACATTTTTCCAAGTGTGCATATCGCAAGTACAATTGATTTTATTTACAAAGTTGTTTAAAAGCACCTCAAACATGTTCCTTGCACACTTCGTAATGCATTTATCAAATGATGTTTTACTGGTAAACGTGTCACATCCACTGACCATATTCTCCTGTCTTTCTAGGTAAGTCATGGAAAGCTTTACCAATGGTGGACAAGCGTCCCTTCGTCGAGGAGGCCGAACGCTTACGAGTGAAACACATGCAGGATCACCCAAACTACAAGTACCGGCCACGGCGTCGCAAACAGGTGAAGAGAAACAAACGGCTGGACTCCGGCTTCTTGTTGCCCGGGATAACAGATACTCAGTCTCTGGGCATGGAGGGCATGGCTGTGGGTTTCTCAGGACTTTCACAAGTAGGACTCCCTCCATTCTGTGAGCCTCAAGCATTGTTCGAGACCTACGGCCTGCCCACACCCGACCCCTCACCCATGGACGCCGGGGCGAGCGAATTCTTCAACCATCTGCAAGACGAACAGAACCAGTCAACATACGGCTACCATCACCCTCAAGAGTTCTCCCTTCAGGAACAAGCCAACGCACACTCCCACCCGAGCGCTCGCTGCCACGCCGCTCCTCACTCCAACCCCAACGGAAACACGCAGCTCAACCTGATGAACAACGCACACCTGCAGAGCGCTCCGAATACCAACACGGCAATATCTCTGTTCAACAGAAGTCTTTCCCCGCCTTCTCATCAAAACACGCCCCCTGCGTACCTGAGCTGCCCGTCCTCTCTGGGTGTCTTTTACGGTGCCAACTCTCAGCAGAAGCGCTCCTACGAGGAATTGTCACTTCCTGTCGCCGGGCGCTCGCATCCGCAGGCCGATCCGCACTCGCAGGTTCCTGCACAGACACAAAGTCAAGGCCAAATTGAAATGGGGAACGAGGTGGACAGCAATGAGTTTGAGCAGTACCTCTCGTACGGGGTTCCCCACGGAGCTCTGCAGGGGTCGGACCTGATCTCAACTGTACTGTCTGATGCCAGCACGGCCGTGTACTACTACAGCAGCTCCTGAACGCTTTTCATAACACCATCGGATCATCGTTTTAAACAGCTATATCAGCTATGAAACCCCAGAGTGTTTTCTTTGAAATATCAAAGGCCTTAAAACGTTTCTATTGTTTGTCATTTGTTGTTTCAAGTCAGCATGGAAATCTAAATTTACCTTATTTGCTTTCTTAATACACGTTCCTGGAAAGCGTGTTGAGTTTGAACCATCGGCAACCCTGTTGAGTGAAAATATGAGAAAAACACTGTAAATATTCTTAACATAATTGATATGTACAGTAAAGCCCTCATGGAGGGATTTTCTGTATCATTTTGTACTTTTTTGCATTTTTGAAAAATAAAAGTCTAAAGTATAACATTGAGGTCTTTGTTTCTCCTTTTGTGTGTGTGTGTGTGTGTGTGTGTGTGTGTGTGTGTGTGTGTGTGTGTGTGTTCACGCTACAGCGAAAACATTTCTTCCTGTTAAAAACAACTTTGTTTGGCTCCGATGATCAAAATATTTGATACCTTCTAAAAAAAAAAGAGCATTATAAAATGAAGAATAATGATCGAACATATGAGCGACACAATAAAGTCTGACAATAAAAATGGTGAAGGCATTGTGCAACAAAACAACAGCAATTATTTTAGTATGGTTGACCGACGGAAAATCGTGTTGCTCTCATATAATTCAGGAGTTCTCAGTTATGTTTATAGGTATTTACTTTGTCTTTGATGTTTCTAAGGGAATGTTTTCTGTGTATTTTATTTATTTTAAAAAGGTTTAGTTTTTCCACATGTGTAAAGTTGCTTTACACACACACACACACACACACACACACACACACACACACACACACACACACACACACACACACACACACACACACACACACACACACACACACACATTATGAAAAGCATGTAGAAATAAATGACAATTAAATTGCCTTTTACTTCTAAAATTCTTTAGAAGGAAAAATAAAGAAAAAGGGAACATTGTTGATTTAAAATAAGAATCTAAAGCAATAAAATGTCAATGACACACAAATTTGGTCTTGAAAGAACAAAAAGAACTTAAAAATCTCAGGTACAATGGCATGTTGATAAATCTGAGCCATTGTTAAGATCTCAAACTTTAGAAAAGATGAAAAATCTGCTGCATTTCATCTCTATTAATTCTAACTGAGAACAATTTGAGAGATAATCTAAAAATATAAATTGTGATTTTCCCCCCCCATGGGTCAGCCACACACTTGTGTGTATATGATTTTAAAAATAAAAGGTTTGTGTTTGAGAGGAAGGCAGCGGGTCACGACACTGACCCCCCGTCCGGACGACTGACGGAAACATGCAACCCTGACATACACAAATCCATACAGACCTACTCATGCACACGTCCGTGTGTGTGTTTAATGAAAGCATTTTCTCACAACACGAGTGTGAATTAAAGTCGCACCTCAAGAACGCTGCGTGTCTTTGAGTGTTTGATGTCACTTTCACTAAAGCTTTAAGACAGCGAGGCCCGATGTCTGTCAGAAGCAGCTGCGATCGACGGGACGTCTCCTGTCGGACAAGGAATGCGCCTTTATGCATGTGTGACCAGATTTTCTAATCCTTGGAATATGTGTCTCCTCCCAGGCCTTATCGCTTTCATAGGCACGGCTTTCCCAAACCCAGTCCAGTTGTGCTGCGTCTAAAAATAGACTCACACTAGATAGTAGCTCCATGCCATGACACAATATGCTATTTTTCACCGATTTGACCCTTTGGTGTATAAATATATCCTACACATACAAACTCTGTGTGTAAGCTTCCAAATGTAATCGCGCTCCTTTTGTTGACTGAATGGAAAACTCGACTTACTATAAGCTACTGTGTCACACGTTCTGCTTTTTTATTTGCAATGTGTAAAAAACGGGATAAAAGTATCCTCATGAAAACTGTATTTCACCACAAACTGGAAAAATAAGCAGTTCATTATATTTTGCATATAGAAAAAAGCATTTATAATGAAAATAAATAATAGATTTTTTAAAAAGAAATAAATATAATTATTTTGTTTAAAAAGTACGTAAAGTACTCTAGAATTAACTATGCTAATAAACAACTACAAACAAACTAATATGCAGAATAACAATAATATACAAAAAATGTGTCTTTGTTTTCTTTATGCAAAAATCATGTTTTTCATAAATATGACAAAGTTTTAGCAGATTCATTTCTTCATGAACAGCAAATAATTTCAAGCTTTGTAATGTGATAATAATTTGATAATGTGGGAACTTCAGGAAACAGTAGCTCTCTAAAATTCACATCGCTTCCACTCGTCTGGGAAAGACAGCAGGATTTCCTCTGAAATAAAAATACGTCAAAATCAAACTAAATAAAGGCTCAGGGGTCGTGTCTTGATAAAGGTCAAACACCTTTTGTTGTCTGTTTGTGTGTGTTAGTGTCTCTAAATGTGTGTGTGTGTGACTGAAGGTTCACAGCGATGTTCCTGTTTATTCTACAAGTTCCACATTTGCACCTGAGAAGAACAGGAACGCATACACGAGCGTAAAAACACTTCATTTTTCCACGTAACAGTGATGATGATCATAGCGATATATCACAGTGACTAAACAGTTTTAAGTTAAAAGACCAACAGCAGAAATGTGTGTTTGTGTATTCTCTAACAGGAACTTAATATTTACATTTATTCATTTTTATCCAAAGCCACTTACAAGTAGGACAGCACAAAACATTATGTTTTTAATGTTTTAATTTTAAAGTTTTTAATATTATTAAAAACATCTTTCAAAACATTTCCACAAGTTCCATTATTATTATATTTTGGTTCTAGTGATTTGATAAATGAAGCCACACTGGCATACATTAAAGCAAGTCAAAACTACCGTATAAAATGATGGTATATTTTCATTTAAAGGCTGAACTGTAATCTTTATGTCGCAGGTCAAAACTGGTTTAATATAAACACAAATATAGAGTACTCTGCAAAAAAGCACATTAGATGCATCCATTTTTTTAATAAAGATAAATAAACCCTTGGAGATATTTATATAAATATATAGTTCATATATTTATTGTTCTTCTTCATGTAATCAGACTTGATGATGTTGAGATCAGATCTATGTGGAACAGAACTTGATTTATTACAGCTAATGGTAAAAATGTGTGGAAATCTATAGACGCACTAAAACAAAAGATATGCATAAAATTAATAAACATTTTAAAAACATGTATGAATTATTGTCTAGTGAAAAGTCTATTGCTCACAAGACGTTTGACTTCGATAAGAACTACTATATATTTTTACTTTACACAATTTATGAGTTCGATATTTTAACCATAAATTTCACAATTGTTTACATGGTCTTACTCGGTCAATATTAAAGATATCAAGGTAATATTTTCTCAGAATGTTCTTTACATTATGCAGAATGGCTTTATGTAGAAAACACAGACTTTATAGCTAGTTTTCACAGGCTGGGTCACACGTAAACATTAGCTTAACATATGTTGCCATGAGGGGGCGCTATTGTGCTTTAAAATGTCAATTAAAAATGTGTGAAGCACATCACAGTGTGTGAAGATTCATTACAGCTGTCAATCTTTTGTGTGTGTGTGTGTGTGTGTGTGTGTGTGTGTAGGACATTGTGAGGACCAGCAAGACAATTTGGGGTTGTGTTATCCACAAGAGTTCTCTGTTGTGTTTCATTGAAGTATCAACTGCGGTCTTCTGGAGACATTTGAGAGATTTCTGGCTTTCACAGTGATGCAATAGAAGAACCATTTCTTTCTTTCTTTGTACGGTTCTTCAGATGTCAAAGGTTCTTTATGGAGTCATTTAGCCAAAATGGTTCTTCTATGGCATCGTGACACTTACGCTCCATCTCACTGGTGTCTGGGAGAAATAACTGAGATATTAATGAGCGCTAATGTGTGATTTCTTTCTTTCTCATGGTTGTGTATAGGACTATATTCTCAGCAGGGGAGTGAATCTAACCTTTGACTGTTTGATGTGTTGGCATTGCTGGAGATGGCGGCAGGGAGCAGGTAAGAATTGGGAGCGAAAGAGCTCGAGGCTCAGGTTCTGTCAGGAACCTCTGCTTCCTCCCTAAAATACAGAAAAACAGGAATTTCCATATGTGATGATTTAAAGTTTAGCTGACAAATTCAGTCGCTGGGGTCGGCACACAGCCATCCCTTGGGCGTGTGTACATATGAAAGAAATAAGACAGAAAGGGGCGCCTGTGTCATCTATGCGTGTGTATTTGCGTGTCCACGTTTCAGGCTCCGGCTCAGACATATCAAACAAATCCTATGTTTATCCCGAACATGTCTTGGATAGTTTCCCGGCGTGAGCGTGCCTGGGGATCTGAAGCCGGCGCCTAGACTGCAGCAAAGGGTTAAATATAGAGACCGAGATTCCAGGCAGATATCTCAGCGAGCAGAGATGAGCAATGGTGAGACGCAGGCTGCGAGTAAAGATTCCAGCGTGATTAAATAATAAGCGAGTCGCTGCTGGAAACTATTGAGATTAAAGGGAGTTATATTAAGTGTGACAGTCACGTGAGGCAAGGCTTGCTCTTATAAACATGACATATGTGTCTATATAGACGTACACACACCAACAATATCTGTCAGTCAGACATGTTACTCAGTTTCCATGACTTGTTCTTTGGCAGACAATCACAAATGGTTTTCCAAAAG
Organism: Oreonectes daqikongensis; assembly: GCA_026939265.1. Lineage (NCBI taxonomy): Eukaryota > Metazoa > Chordata > Actinopteri > Cypriniformes > Nemacheilidae > Oreonectes > Oreonectes daqikongensis. The sequence continues at coordinate 243,004 of JAOTQM010000465.1, forward strand.
AGCTGCACAATAAATAGAAATACGTCATATCACAATGGTTTACAATAACTGAGGATTTTGATGGAAGATTTTCTATGATCTGAAGGAATGTGAAGAATGTGTGTATTTTAAATATACAAATTTGTGACCCTTGTCTTATGGGTCAATTTTTTTAAGTAAATGAGCTGAATAAATAAGCTTTCTATTGTTTGTTAGGACAATATTTGGCAGAGATACAACTAAATTAAAACTTAGGAATCTGAGGGTGCAAAAAAAATCTAAATATTGAGAAAATGGCCTTTAAAGTTGTCCAAATGAAGTCCTTAGCATAGCATATTACTCACAAAAATAAAGTTTTGAGATATTTACGGTAGGAAATGTACAAAATATCTTCATGGAACATGATCTTTACTTCATATCCTAATGATTTTTGGCATAAAAGAAAATTTTGCTAATTTTGACCCATACGATGTATTTTTGGTTATTACTACAAATGTTCTCGTGCTACTTAAGACTGGTTTTGTGATCCAGTACACATACAGTATATTTTATTTTAGCATAAACTTTAGCGTAAAAACTTGACAAACTTTTAAGCATTATTGTATCATATTGTATTATTTAGCAAGTAGTTGCATATCGCATTTTTCCTTATTATGCAGCCCTACCTTCCAATCATTTTTCTACAAAAAAAACAACACCTTGCACGTTGCATCAAAATTAATGCAAATTCAATAAAATTGTAGAAGCATAAACTTATCTAAAAAAATCTGATGAATCTTCTAACATTCAACATTGTTTGCAGTGATGAATCCTGAAAGAAAAGAGCAAGATGCACATTACCATCATATCTAAACCACATTACCAAACATTATCTAAACATATTAATTTTCAATATCAGATTATCATAATATCTGTTCTGATTTCAGAAAGCAGCATCCTTTACAAAATAATATTTTAATAGATTACTAAAAAGAAAATTTTACATTATTATTTAAGTTTAACTCTTTAGTGATTAATGCAGAATAAATTATTATATACAAATATTTTAAAATGTTTGTTTGGCATATGAATAAAAAAAGAAGTCAGACCACAAACTCTCTTGTGCAAACTTTTATTAGACTTTATTTACATTTATATAGATATTCACTTTCCTTGACCTGCACCTCATATGGTGTGCGTTTGCTTTCATACATTTATAAAGGCGGATTATATTAAACCAGGGCTAGGCCTTAGTTAAATTATATTATTAAAAACATACTTCACAAAAAAACATTACTGATGTGCATCTTGAGACAAAACAATCACACTGGTATATTTTAAGATATGTCAGAGCAAGTTGTTTTTGATCAAGACACCTTTAACATGAAGTTAGTCTGGGACTTAAACCTCCGTCGGGAAACCACCACTTAATGTTTAGCATATGAGTGCTGCTAATAGGCCTGGTGAAAATGTACAGATATAAATAACATTTCCCAAGATAAGGGCATTTATTTTATTGCTATTTACTACAATACCATACTTAACTCCAGTTATGTGGTGAAATAAAAAACATGTTTAATTGTCAATAGTCTTGTACAACTTGTGTAACAATTCTTTTACTGCGTTCTGTTACCAGTTAAGTTACTTAACTGGAATTATTTGAAGAGGACACAAGGTGTCATGTGGGCCTAGTTCTTCATAAAGCTTATATAAAACAGCCCCTAGTCACCTGGGATTAAAACACAAATAGAGTATAATAAATAATAAATCTCTCTCTCAGGTGTATAACGCTCGCTGTGGTTGGTGAGATTATCACTGAGCAAAGATTAAGCAAATTAAGACTAAAGCACTTGCCCAGAATATCTTCTAGTCTTCACCGCAGAGCAAAGTAATGACACGGTTCACATTAAACCGCTTGAAATGAGAAACACGGTAAGTGCTTTACAATACTTTCTGAAAACGTGTGGAGTGTGTGATTTAAAGATGGTTGAAAAGCAAGTTGTGTGTTTATCTGAATTGCTTTGTTGTTATAGAAATACTTTTCCAGAGACACAGAACAAATGGATATTCATTTACAAAAACACAGAACGTTGTGTGATTTTCTTATAATTATGACTGATCATTTAATACAGATCAATGCGTTTCTGACTGTCAAAAGGAGAAATTTGGCAGTAGCGATGTTTATCAAAGAAAACCTTTGTGTGTAAAGCTTTTGTGCTGTTATTATTGTTACAAAACAGAAAGCATATGATAAAATACATGAAGGACTCAAGAAACATTGTCTAATCATGGATTTATTGTTGATAATGGGATTTATTTGCTTTATCGTTTACTGTAAATGTAGATTTGATTTTGAGTGGGTCTAGTGATGCTTTAATCCAAGTCTGGCAGACAGTAAACAACACCTGTCAGGTGCTGCACAGTATGTCTTACTTCACAAAGATGCTTAAACAACTTCATTTACTGTACTGTTAGTCAATAACATAATACATAAGCTATACTGTTGTGCTAGTGTCTCCTCCGGGTTATTTCTGTTAAACCATATGAATTTTACATTTCTCATGTGAGCACATGGGACTTCACACAAAATCACATTTCACATGTGAACATGTTTTCGCACATGTGAAATTCATGCGGCTTTTCTGAAATTGTCTAACTAGCCCAAACAGAAAAACCTACATTTTTGGCCGGTTAATTTGTTTATTTATTTATTTTTAGCTAAATCTGATCCACCAGCACTACTAACCAGTGTGGGCCAGCACAGAAATGAAGTGTTTTTTTTATTTAAAGTATGTTTGTTGAATCATGAAAGCATATGTTATGTACTGTAGTTACAAAATACAATACTTAATAAATATTTAATAATCATTATTTATCTGTTGTTGGTTTAGTTTTAGAAAAAAAATTCTATTGCTATAAAAACATGCCAGATTTACATATTAATATATCCCATATCTACATGTTCTTTATTATTACTTATGCATTTTTATTTATACATTTTTATCCAAAGTGACTTACATTGCATTACACATTATACATTTTTGTGCAATCCCTGGGATCGAACCCATGACCTTGGCATTGCTAGAGCTGAGCTACAGGAAAGCATGGAAAAGCATCTTGTTTTCAATGGCACACAGAAGGTTAAACGTAAGAAAAATCATAGTGACCAAGACTGTCCAGCTAAAATAATTATACATCAACATATAAAAACATTATAAACATTACATTAAATATTCCAAATAAGTGAAAATATATGGCTTTGTGTGCTGACCAACCAAAAATATCATTATGCAAAATGTTCTCTGAACTATCATCCCAAACACATTAACCAGCCTGATCTCAATTCATAACTACTTTACGAGGTGCCTAATTCATCTGAATTCATATGATGTCAATCGTACAAAAAAGCCAAACTGATGTCCCTCCCTAAATCCACCTTGGAGTTGAATTGACCAGTTTCTTCTCTCTCATTATGCCTGTGTTTATAGACTCCAGTTAAGCTCTGATCATGAGTGAAGCTCCAGTGCTGCGGAAGGCCGATCTACAGGCCCAGTCCAGCACCAGCGGTCACACCCAGATGACATCACGCCAACCTTACATCAGCGAACCCATTGCCTCTAAACACGTGTGCTTCTATAAAAGCGGAGATGCTCAGTTCAGCGGTCTACCTGTGGTCGTCAACAGTCGCACCTTTAAAACATTCGAGACGCTCTTGGACAGTCTATCCAAACGCGTGCCCCTGCCGTTCGGTGTCCGCACCGTTACGACTCCCCGCGGTCACACGGCAGTTCGGTCCCTGGACCAGTTACATCACGGCCACTCTTACATTTGCTCCGATCGCCGGACGGTCAAACCCGTCGACCTGGAGCGGGCACGTCGGAAACTGCCCCCCTGGTATCACGCCCGGCCGGTAAGCAGCCGTCGTTCAGCGTGGCAGGCGCCCGCTCCGGCTCCACGTGTGACCCGCGGTTCGAGACGCAGCGAGCACGCCGCCCTGCTGCACACGCCCAAACGGCTGGTGGTGTTTCGTAACGGAGAGCCGGAGGTGAAACATACACTCATGCTGCAAAAGAGAACAACATCATCATTTGAAGCTCTGCTCCAGCACATGTCAGAGGTCATGACGTTCCCTGTGCTCAGGTTATATACACCTGACGGAAGAAGGGTGAGGATTTCTGTTTACCATAGTATCGTCTTTAATACGGTACAGTGTCATACCAAAAGTGATTTCAATTTCACATAATTCAGTTTCATATTTCACTCTACAGGCGTCAACCTAACCATAAGAAAGAAAAATCCCAGATGAGATCTCTTTAATATCTCAATTATTTCCCCCAATAAGATTAAATGGAGAACAAAAGGAAGTTATCTCAGATATTTCTCTTAAGAAAAACAGGCAGAAATCTTACAAATGTCTCTATTAGAGTTTAGAGATGTCAACAATGTCTCAAACTGAGCTCAGATTTGTCTCGTCTGCAATCAAAAGTCAATATTATTGAAGATCTCAATACGAACTCAAACATTCATCAAATTAAAACAAATCCAGACTGTTTTAAACCTCCATACTCATGGATTTGGACAATTGTCCAATTTTTTTTCCTTTAATTGCTCTGAAGTAATTTTAGGAGAAACTTTTGAGACGAAGTTGATACTTCTATTAAATCTCCGGAGCTATTAAAGAGCAACATAAGCTTGCTTAACTTAATCGTGTGGGGTATGAAGTTTTTCTTTGTTAACAATGATCACAATGTCAGTTCTATAGACTGACCCATTGTTCTAGTGAGCATAAACAGCATTTACAGATTGAGGAAGACCTGCTGCCCAGCAGCTCTAAGCCTCTTTACTATCATCCTATTATACTGCAGGGCAGGTGAGAAGACAGGGGATTCACGCAATACATTCACTGGCAAACCACCATATAGCTTTGTTAGAAATATTTAGCGTTCTGCATTTGACAGTAAGCACTTGAATGTATACGTAGTTCATATTCAGATGATTTTTACAAACAAATGCAAAATTAGCAAATGTGCCTATTTAAAGCTGCATAACTTTTGCTCTCTATCACCACCTCTGTGTAAAATATAAAACTGCAGGTTACTCGTCAAAACATTTCCAAAATTGTACGTTATTACTATAAACTTACTATTGTGAATCAGGGTAAGATAAGGAGACATGGATGTTTACTGATACAGGATATATAAAAGTGTTTTACACTATTATAGGTGGATGGGCTTCCCGCTCTGATCATGTGTTCTGGGGTATTAGTAGCCGCTGGCCGAGAAGCTTTCAAAAACAGGAACTATGATATTCAGAAGATGGCTCCACCAACATGGCTACCAGCTAAAAGAGTGGAAAGGCTACATCCGACAGAAAGTAAGTTGAATTTATTTACCTACCTTCATTCCAGTACAAAAATGCTGGGTTGTAAAATATGGAAAAAACAACCGTTACCAAAGGGGGACATGACTCAACCCAAAATGCTGGGTTGATTTAAACCAATGCTTAGGTTTGATCATATTTTATCAAACCATGCGTTAAAACAATTCAGGATGTCTTGTAAGTAACTTTTTAATTAATATAAATACACTTATTCAAAGACATTCAATCAACCCATGATTTGTAAAAGCGGTTTTTAATTGTTTAGCATTGAATCTCAGGCTAATTTATTCCTTAGACTCTGAGACGCTGAGACATTCATATCTTCTGTAATACCCACTTTGACCTACATACTTCAAAATGGATTATAGCATCTATGCTCTCTCTAATCTGTGTGTTTTCTTTGCGTCCTCTTAATGTATCCTGCCATCCTGAACTGATCAAACAACGTCTGGTCTACAACCTCTACATCTCCTGACACTCTGCAACATCCTACAGGGAAAAAGAAGTCAAGCAGTACTAAACCCCGTCCCTTCTCTCCGTCCTCCGAGCGCTACGTTATGGAGCAGATACACAACAGTATTGCAGGGAGTACGTGTGAGTTTCCCAGTAACCCAGCTGGCTCTTTGGAAATAGAGTCTGGACAGCCTCTTGAATCAGTTGCAGAGACCGATATGATCACCTGTTTGGATGGAGAGAGTGATATACGCGTGCCTCCTGAAGACGACATCGAGAAATCCTTCCGGGTAAATCAGGATGGAAGCATGACTGTAGAAATGAAGGTACGCCTCACTATTAAAGAAGAGGAAACAGTACATTGGACCACCACAGTCAGTCGTTCCAGTGTGACCAATCAAATTTCTGACTCGAGTCCTGTTCTGGATGTACACATGCCCCCCCTTGATGACTCTATGACCGAGGTCAAAGAGTGTTACCCTAAAGACAACAGCCACTTGAAAAATTGTGAAGTAAATGAACAGAGCGAGATGAACGGGGATGCAGTTGTAATGGAGATACAGCATCCATGTTCACCCCAAATACAATCGCCAGGATTGCACAAGGTACAACAAACACAAGCTTCCGCAGAGAGCATCAGGACTGTTACTGACACGGAAATTCAAGAGAACAGATCGTACTCTTACAAGGAACAGCTGGACAATGGTGAAATGATGGCGAAACACTGCACGGTGCATTGTAGCCACCCTGTACCCAAACCACGAGGAACTCTGGCCTCTGAAATGAACACAACCACACGGGTACAATCCAGCAGCTACAGAGCTTCAGAGGTTCTCCAGTTGCAAGAAAATGGGAGGGAGGTGTGTGAGACAGTTTTACAAATCTATGAAAAGCAGATGTGCAAAGAGAACTTCTCTGGCAATACGCAACTTGTTTTGCAAGGCTTTGGAACCGTACCCCATGGCTCACCCCATGGCCATTTAGCATCTTCTAATACCGTTTCGCCAGCAACCTCGGATACAACATTTTGTTCCTCTAGTGCAGATACAGAATCTGAGAAATTGGCAGCCTACAAATGTCATAAAATCAGGAAACAACTGCCTTTAACACATAAACCCAATGGTTCCAGTTACAGAGTAAACACTGCTTCAACACAAAGAGCCAAGGAGCCAGTATCTCAATCTGCACCTGCAAGCGCATTGCAAAAACCACCAATCTCCAAAAGAATTTCAACTCCAAGTACAACATCAAAGAGGAAGCCAGTGAGAGTCATAGTTAAAAAGAACTATCTGCTAAAAACTGCTAATCCTGAACGAAAGCAAAAGGATATTAAAGCCGACATATTAAAAGAAATAAGAAAAATAAGAGCCGATCTACTCAGCCAAACAGGAGCCATGAAACTCAAAGAGCATTTTAGAGCCAACGCGGTTCAAAAACTACTCAAACAAAGAAATAGTCCTGAATTTGTACCATTAAAATCTCAAAGAGAACAGTTGGAGAGTAATGATTCACTGAAAGCAGAAGATCCAAACAATGTTAAAGAAAATTCTACTAATGCCTTACCAAAGAAAATGTTGCTTCATGCATCACAACCAGGTACACTAACAAGCCAAACATCAATGCATGAAGAGAGTGGCTGCCAAGGAGAAACCCAAGAGATCAGTCAATGCATGTTTCTACCTGCAGTCCATTCTTCATCCTCACTAAAGAATGAATATGTTGAACTGTGGCTACAGAAGAGTCAACCTCCTCACCTTGATGAAGAACCATTAACCACAACCAAACCACAAAAATCAACTTTTCATAATAGCAATGAACAGAAGCCCTCAACAGAAGATCCTAAAATTGTAGAGGATGGAGACATAGGACCTGAGAATTCAATTCCTAATCCGGATAGTGTTACGAGGACTACAAATTCTTCTCTAAATGGACATTTGCCAAGAAATACTTCATTAGGGAAACCTGCATGTCATAAAATGACACCACTGCCTCAAAAAGGGTATTTAAAGGATTCCTCTAATATGTTAAATGTAACCTTTAAAAATAATCTATCAGTTAATCCGAAAGATACACCATCACCATTTTTGCAGGGCACTTCACTACGAAGTCAACCCACCTTAGAAATTATCCCTAAAAACAACACAATAGTTAAAGCATCACTGTTCAACAATGAATCTGTTAAGAAAACACAACTATCAACAAAAGAGCATTTAGAAAAGAAAGGGACCATCTCAGAGCCATCACAGGTGAAGAAAACATCACAGGAGAAAGCACAAGTAACTAGTGACAACACAACAAATACAAGGAAAAATCTATTGATTTCTGTGATAAATAATAAGACATTCTCATACGGCACAGATTGTTGTACATCACATGATATTTCATCAGAACAGAGAGATCTACAAGCAGAAAAATTCTACACAGTCAAAATGTCCATCAGTCCAGATATGAGGCCAAATGAGTCCCATCAAAGTTCAGAAGAGGAGCAGCAGGCCATCCAAAAGCTGATGGAAGATTTAGGAGTTCCTGAGAGGGTCAGAGAGGAGCTTGCAGCCATCTGCAACGTGGAGAAGGTTTGTGATTCTCCCTTGGATGTTAAGGATAATGGATTTTCAGAGCATCATCCTGGAAAAAACACATCTAGTTTATCAAATTGCGTTTTGAAAGATTATGTCAACCTGTATGTGAATTCAATTATTGACAGAGCAGTGAATGCACACTTGCAGGAGAGCAGCACGTCACAGATTTCTAGGACTGAATCAATATCAACACCTGACACAGAAAACATTGTGATGACTGCCAAACACAAAAAAGACTTGAGAAGTGAGAACTTCTCAGACGTAACTGAGAAGCACAACTCCATACCTGATTCAGATTTCTGTGAGGACATGCCATCCATTGAATCTAGCTTTGGAATGGAGAAACACAGAGATTTGGAGTTACAGAAAACTAAAGTACAAGAAATGGAAGTAAGATACAAGAGGCAAAAAGACAAAGCAGCGAAGAAACACCAGGAAAAAGGAATGAGAGTAGAAAGACAAAAGGGAACTGATGAAGGAAGAGGTACACTGGAAGAAAATAACTCTGAAGTAGAGAATTATACATCTCTAGAAGATTTGATGAGAGAAGTGATAACAGATACACATAGAGATGCAAATGAAGAGTCACTGGTAAGCTGTGAATGGAAACCAACTTTCTATGAAGGAGAAACGATCAATGAATATGAGAATTGTAATCAGGGGCTTGTGTGCTTTCCTGAGGGAACATCTTTCAATGAAGAAGTGAATATTACAGTGAAATGTCCTATGTACAATGATGTCACAGAACAGACATGCTCAGAAGTGGAGATATCAGGACACTGGCAAAGTCAAAGTAAGTCTCAGACATTTCAAATAGCTCCAACAAGAACAGATATCGACATTGAACTAAATAAGGAAGTGGGTGAGATCCAACATTTAAACACACCACAAGACTTCTGCATGAATAATTCAATTTATTCTGATGAGGACCATGTTATTATAGAAACACCGGAATGCTACACCATCTATCAAGAGCTTCCAGAGGACGCCACAAATTCTGTGGATAAGCTTAGCTTAGGTAGCCTACAAGACGAGGAAAACAGACTTTGCAATACATATCAGATGTCTGTCAAAATGCTCTTGAACCACATCAATGTAACAAATGTACAGACACCAAAGATGACCAAAATCACAGACAGCACATCAATGGATCCTCTTTCAACATCATTAGCATTCAGCTATGATACCAAAACAAGCGCTTTGGCAAGGGATCCAGAAGCGAACATCCAGATCAACCGAGTAAAATCCATCAGAGAAATGTTTCTTGCTAAGAGCAACACTGACGTGCAACATGGACGGACCAGCCCGAGTTCCAATCCAACAGATTTACAGCCCGACTCTCCCGACATCACAGAACACCAGTGTTCAACATCACCCAAAGATGATGAAGACACATGCAGGCTGGCCATCGCCAAGGGGTACGTTAAGAGGACTATTGAGCGGCTTTATGGGAAAGGTGTTAAGGGAGTTGCTTCCGATGAGGACAGACCTCCATCCACTCACAAAGCCAAGAAAAGAAAGGGTCAGAAAGGTGCAAACGTCACCAGTCTGGCCTCCATCCATGAGGCTCGCACAAATTTCATATCTGATCTTTCATACTTCAACGCCACAAGCTCCGCAGAAGGCTTTACTGACCCGAGCGTTACTCCGAAGACTTGGGCCGGACACAAAGATGCGGTTCTTATTGATAAGGGTCGCTGGTTACTTCGGGAAAATCAAACCCAAAGTCCCGATTCTTCAACGCAGACTGAAGATGCATCCAAAAATGTAAGGGTTGTGGTGGTATCAGAGCAGAATTCTGGAAAAGAGGATGCTCCATACTCATTATTCGGCCCTACAACACCTGACAAAGTTTCTGCTTTCAAAGAGCAAGAGGAACACACAGGAACGACATTCACCTACATTCACCTTCCAAACACCAGCGATTCTGAGATAGAGTCTGATCATACAGAGCATGCAAAAATGGAAACAGAGAAGACTGTGGCTCCTTTAACAAAGCCAGATAAAGGTTGGATAGAGAAACATGGTATTCTAACTGTCTTTAGCCTACCGGATATCAAGAAATCCAATAAGGTGCAACCCACTTTAGAAGCAACAACTCCAGTAGTTACTCAGCCAACCAAAGGACAGAGCGTCCACACAAAGGTTGCAAAACGTTCATCAGAACCTGATGCACTGGAGATTCTGTATATGTTTTGTGGACAGCACTGTCCTTTACTCTAAGCTGATCTTAGCCTATGAAATAACTTATTTGCACCAGACCAGTTGATCATATGCGTCAGTCATAGTTATCATCCTTACCTTTACATTAACAATGACCACCAACAAAAACAAAAACTTAGGAAATACGACTGTCAAAGATAACAGAAATCTGCTGAAGATAAAATATGTATGTTCAAACTAACACAAAAATCACAGATAAGATGTCCTTAATATCTGAATTATTTTGTCTAGACATCAATGAGACTAAACTCAGAAGAGATCTCAACAATGTCTCAAACTGAGCTCAGATTTGTCAAGTCTGCAATCAAAAGTCGATATTATTGAAGATCTCAATATAACTTCAAACATTTCTTTTTAAATGTATCCAAATCCAGATTATTTTACTTCTAGAATCTACATTCATTTACACCTCCGTACTATTCATACACCTCTTATTTCTCCGAAGCAATTTTTGGAGAAACGTCAGAGAAATTGATGAAACACAACTTGAGAATCCATCAAATCTCCTGAGCTATGACATTTACATTTATTCATTTGGCAGATGAAGGAGAAACCTCTGAGCAAACATGAATAGCGATACAGATCAGTGCAAAAAACGCTACTAATAGTTACAAACACTAAAATATGTCAAAAAAATATACCTTTTGCCTGCTTTTGGACCAGTAAATCCACCTTTTATAGTTACAACAGCATAACTGTATGTTATTTAACAACACGTGAGGCTACACAACAACATGACTAACACAATATACAGATATGCTCACACGAAGTTCGTTGTTTACTTGGGCCTTTTTTCTCATCTTCACGTTGTTGCAAAGCCTTGTATTTCTTCTTCCGTTTAGCAGGATGCAAATCTCCTTTACGCCTTGCTAACTAAACGCTATTTTTGTGGAAACGTGATTATGCGTGTGTTTGGTTTCATGCGGCGCTGCACAGACCGATCGGTGTGTGATTTCATAATACCGCGAGATCAGACTGCGCTATATGTGCTCGAATGGGTCTCGCGGTACTTGATATAATACGCACCTGTTCACTTTCAATGCAGTAATGCCTCATAAAGTCGATGCGAATGTGAAGCCGCATTCATATATTATTTTAATACAATAGAAAGGACATTTTACAAATGTAATAATTTAAATGTGACCGCGTGCGCAGCTTCGATTGTGTGTTAAAAGAAATTGAGCAATTATTTTGAACGTTTCTTTATTGAATTATGCATTTATTCACGATTTATTTCAAGCACTCATTGTGAATTTGCTGTTTATTTGTTTATGTTTATTTAGGTCACAGCATTTGTGATTATAGTAAAAATGTCATTGTAATGAACTGTAGACTCCTAGAAGACAAAGAAATCCTTAATCAATGGCAGCTGAATTGTTGTTGTATTATTGAATTATTATGTCTTGTTGTTATATGTTTGAAATGTAATACAAAATTAATTAATTTGCTTACTTAAACATGTTAATTTCTCAGTTTCTGGTATTATTTCCCTACTGTTTACCACTGGAGGTCAGACTGACTGAATGTACATCATTGCTATGCGCTCTTGTTCCACATGGTGGCAGCAGAGATTCATAACAATGCAGTTATTCCCATTAAAAGCATCATTTGGTTCATTGGCTGTTTGTATCTCTCTCTCTCATACACACACACACACAAACATACTGTGCGCCAAATTTAGATCATTTATATTTTTATAACCATATAGGCCTAGTTAAAGCAATAAATGAAAACCAGAAGATAATGCTACATAAAGAAGACAACCACTAATGCATGCAATCATATTTAAATGATCTGTTGTACCTGTAAGTGTCAGTGTTATCTGTCTCCAGTAAGTAAAACACAGGGTTAATATTACACATGATGGGAGCTGCTGATGCGCGCACTTTCACATGTCTAGCGCATCTTTATGCAAATAAAAACGGGCAAGTTTACCGATTATAGTTGAAGTTCCTTGTTTTTTTTTTTTACATGTTTTCAGTTTTACAGTTACAGTTGCCAACAACCAGTTTCTTCAGTAGGTAAGACATCCACTTAAGTCTTTATGAAATTAAAATACTGTAAGTTAAAATAAATGTTTAATAAAATGGTTTATTTAGAGGTTGTTGTTGTTGTAAACTAATGATACGTGTCATTTTTGTTTATTTATAATTATTATGAATTATTGTTATTATTGCTCTACAAAGTTATCATCATGTTAGGCTAAAGCTCATTTATTTATTTAACTTCTACATATTTAAATGCATACAGCTATATTGAACATTTCCAGCCTTATTTCAATAATACAGTTTACTTAAAATATATTGACTAAATAACTTGGTTTGTTATCAAACCTTTTGGGGTAAATCATCACCATATGAATGTATACCATTACATACCCTATTACATTATACAATTAAACCGTAAAAGAATTATGGAATACAAAATACATTTATGAAACAACATAAAGCAAAAAGTAACTTTAGAAAATTCTTGGTTGCTTCAACCATGTTTCGGTCAAAAATGGACATATTCAATATGGTTTCACAATGTCATTGAAGTAATATTTTGTCTGTATGGTTTATAGATCATCGTAAAATCAACAATATCAACATTGTTTTAAGAGTATGATAAGGTTTGATCTAAATTTACATGCAAAGTGACTGAACATTAAAGTGTTTCGTGTAGTTAGACTTTGGAAATTGTGACAACTAGCTCCTGTGTTTTATCTGTAAGTTTGTTTGCTTCTTCAGCTGGTATGGGCTGCGTGAGCTCCAGACCAAAGAATGATGGAGTTACGCAGAAGCGTAACACTCAGACACCTCGAAGCAACAGCTACAGCACAGACCCGACAAGATCCGAGGTGAGAAAATATTTCCGACCTCTTAATAGACAAATGTGGTTGCAGGCGTTTTTCTGTGACATCACTGAATTTGAATATGTACCGTGTTTCATTTTTTCAAAGCACCTTCATGCCATAGTAACTATTTGCATTTGTGGTCTTTTTCTAGAGGCAGGCACCCTTGCTTCCTGGACAAAGACTACAAGATATGAACGGTATCATACGTCATCATTACGCAAACACAGTTACACACATTTTTTCCATTTGACTTTCCATGTTTCATGGGTGTTCATCTGCTTTTCTTGTGTTATGATGTGAATATGTAAATCCAGCTTGCAGTGCGCAGGAGCAAACTGTCATCGCCCTGTATTCTTATGAAGCTGTTAAAAACACCGATCTGAGCTTTGAGAAAGGAGAGAGACTCAAAGTATTAAAGGCGTGAGTGTTGTAGTACATTTAAACATTTGGCAGACGCTTTAATCCAAAGCGATTTACATTATACATTTGTTTCTGAGTATGTGCACGGGATCGAACCCATGATACCGCCATGATCTAAAGACACAGGATTACTATGATATGCAGGATATACTATATTGTTATAGGGGTGACCTTTCAAGTCAATCTGGCAAACCTCATGCCTTGTTTTAGCACTTATTCATTAGCAATTGAACAAATGTATTTGCCACACAGTCAAAAAAAATCTGTTTGTTTTACTACAATAAAAGCATTATTGAACATTTTTAGACGTAAATAAATAAACCGTTTTTTAAGTATGAAATGTTAGACGTTGTATAAATTAAAACAATAATTTTACTTACAATGTTTATTTGACATACTAGCTTAAAATGCTTTATATCCTGTGTCCTACTGAGAGAGAAAAAACATTATTTAACAATATTAATACATTTCCAGAGCTGGTGATTGGTGGACAGCTAAATCTCTCTCTTCAGGACAGGAGGGTCTTATACCTTCTAACTACGTCACATCAGCTGATGGCATTGATGCAAACGAGTAAGAATGCACACACACGCACACATTCACAGAAAATGAATATTGTATAATGTTTTGGTTGTGACACACGCATCTCAATTTCATGTCAGATGGTTTTTTAAGAACATCAGCAGAAGGGATGCTGAGAGACAGCTGCTCGCCCCCACCAACAAACCAGGAGCTTTTCTCATCCGGGAGAGCGAGACAACTACAGGTGAGGCGACACACCAGGGCTGTAGTCGAGACCAAGACCAGGACTAGTCGAGACCGAGTCAAGACAGAGAAACATCATCTACAAGACACTTAACTATTGATCATTTATGTGATGCAAGAGACAATATTTTTCATTATTATTTGTAACGATCAAAAAGCAGATAAAGTCATTTAATTTAAACTTAAGTCACAAAGCAGAAGTGTAACTTCACTTTCTTATTGAAGTGTAACTTCACTTTCTTATTGAAGTGTAACAATCTGGCAATAGAAAATGTAACAAATAACAAGCAAACACTTGACAAGGTTCCCATTCTTGAGCTTATCGTGAGTGATTCATGCTGTCCGGTTCGCGGACGAATCGTTCATTTGAACCGGTTCTTTTTAGCGAACGGGTCGAACCAGTAAACCAAATCGGACTGAATCGTTCAGAACGATTCACGTCTGCCGTTAACACTTAATATTACCAAATTACATCAGGTAGTCGACTCGGTCGAGACCAACAAGAACATTTGGCGAGTGACCGAGTCCGAGTCTGAGACAAGTCCGAGCGCAAATACCAACGAGTCTCACACTACGACACATCCACACACAAACTGAGGAGATGTGTTGTTTTGTGTAATTGTTTTGTGTAATTTTTCTCTTGATTTATTTCAGGGAATTACTCCATGTCAGTCAGAGATGTGAATGCCGATGGTTCAGATGTGGTCAAGCATTATAAGATCCGCACTCTTGATAAAGGAGGATTCTACATTTCTTCCAGAATCACTTTCACACACGTACACGATCTCATCGTACACTACAAGAGTAAGTCTTTTAAGGTTACTTTAAAATAAGTTTAAAATGAGTTTAACATAAATGTTATCATAAATTGCTTTCATCACCTGCTTTCCAAACCTGTATGACTTTCTTTCTTCAACAGAAGATATTTAAAAAAATGTTGATAACCAAACAATGTCGACCCGTGTTGACGTTCATTGTATGAACACACCAACCCTTGACACATTTCTCAAAATATCTTCCACAGAAGAAAGAGTCACACACAGGTTTTAAATCCCATGAGGGTGAATAAATGATGAAAGAATTTTTATTCGTGGCCAAACTCTAAATATTTTTGGGGTCACTGTATACTATATGCACCATTGCGCACCTGACATGCGTTGTGTTTTTCTGAACGTTTGTATCCGTACAGAGAACTCTGATGGACTTTGTAGACGTTTGGATAAAGTTTGTGTGAGACCTCAGGTCACCACACCGTGGGATGAGGACGCCTGGGAGATCAGCAAAAATGACCTTCGCATGGTGAACAGACTCGGTGCTGGACAGTTTGGAGAGGTTTGGATGGGTGAGCACATGAATTAGATTTGACCAGGTTTCTTTCAAGAGTTTTGGCCCTAATAAACGATTCATGTGTCAAACATCGTACAAAAATTCACTTTAAGATCTTCACACATGCGTGTTGTAACATGAACAATTGTTTGTGCAAATTCTGGTATTTTTTATGCATGAATTCCTAGTTTATCTTTAAAACACGCTGCACACTTTTCTTCCAAACTCTTTTGATTTTTCACAGATCAGTGTTTAATAGTAGAGCAGATTTTTACTTGGTTTACTTTAACAGAGCCTGTTTATACAAACCATGTTTAAAGGTTATTGTACTTTATCTCTTTCTCTCTCAGCGTACTATAATAACGTCACAAAAGTTGCGGTTAAAACGCTGAAGCCTGGCAGTATGTCTGTGGAGGCTTTTCTTCAAGAGGCAAATCTCATGAAAAAACTCCAACACGAGCGTCTCGTTCGCCTTCATGCGGTGGTGACTAAAACTCCCCCGATCTATATCATCACAGAGTACATGGCTAACGGTACCAACACACATTTGTGGTTTCACTCCAACTTACATTATACAGTCGTGGAAAAGATTAAGAGACGTTCATTTAATCATCATTTCTAGACGTATTGTGGTCATTCCAGTCCAGTCTTGAATTTGAACAAAATCAAGTCCAGTGACATAAACTCCAACAGCAATGAGAAAGACTGACAAGACACATAAAAAATGATTTTCCTAAATACATGAATAAATATTGTTGTTGTATTGCTTAAAAGTGAGTATGAACTTGCGTTCAGAACATCTTTTCTGTTAGTTTCTGCAAATAAATACAAATATAAACAACATTTTTATTTGGAATGTGGGAGAAATATTGTACCTAGTTCACAGAATGAATCAAAAATGATCATTTTACCTAAACACACACCTATAGTAAATTCATAAAAACTGAAAATGGTCTCTTAATTTTTATCTGCGGCTGTCTATAAAACACATATTTTATATATTACAATTGACAT
Source organism: Oreonectes daqikongensis (assembly GCA_026939265.1). Classification (NCBI taxonomy): domain Eukaryota; kingdom Metazoa; phylum Chordata; class Actinopteri; order Cypriniformes; family Nemacheilidae; genus Oreonectes; species Oreonectes daqikongensis. Next base: position 259,960 of record JAOTQM010000465.1, read on the forward strand.
TTACATTTGTTTGTTTGTCTGATGTTAGGAAGCTTGCTGGATTTCTTGAAGAGCCCAGCCGGCAGAAAACTGCAGCTCTATAAACTCATTGACTTCTGTGCCCAAGTAAAGACACACAAACACACATTAAAAAAAAGAAGTTTGAGTTGTTTTCACAAATTTGGTTAAAAAAGGAACATTTCAGGCATAAACGAAAATGTTTTTATTCCATTGAGTCAAATTGTATTGTTAAACAGCTACAGATGTGATATTAATATATTTCTCAGAAGGAAGTGAAACCTGTGATGCGTGAAGTGTGTGTTTGTGGTAGATAGCAGAAGGCATGGCGTATCTCGAAAAGAAGAACTTCATTCACAGAGATCTACGGGCTGCTAATGTTCTGGTCAGTGAAAGTCTGTTGTGTAAAATCGCAGACTTCGGTCTCGCAAGAGTCATCGAACACGACGAGTACTCGGCCAGAGAGGGTAAATACTCACATGTACAGTGTATTTCAATGTATAACCGTCTATAGCATAACATTATTTTCGTTTTTTAGGAGCTAAATTTCCTATCAAGTGGACAGCACCTGAAGCCATTAACTATGGGACATTCACTATTAAATCTGATATGTGGTCATTTGGTGTTTTAATATATGAAACTGTCACATATGGCAAAGTACCATACGCAGGTGAGAGGAGTGAATTTTATTCATTTTAATTTTCACAAATTTTTATAGTGCATTTAATAAAGACAAATGAAGCTATAGCTTGTAAAACCGGATTTAGATAACACAAACCTATACTGTTCTACAACATGATGAGGATTTTTATATCATTTTAGATCTGTAAAATGAGCAACAAACATTAATGATCTGCTAGGACAGTGGTTCTAAAACTGGAAGCCGAAATTGTTTTACAAAATATATAATTTACATAAATTCTGTGTGATCAAACATCAAAGAAATAAAGCTTAGAACCAAAAGATTTCCGCTTTATATAACTCAGCATTTTTTTGTCTAATAACAATATATGTTTGTGATTTGTGTCATTAATTTGCTTTTTTTCTCGAAAAAGTTTGAGAACCACTATGCTAGGAGATGCTTGTATGATGTCCTTTTGCTGCCCCCTAGTGGAAAAAAAAACCCAATCTTTATTAAAGGCATAGTTACCCAAAAAGTAAAAATTGATTCACACTTATGTCTTTTAAAACCTGCATAACTATCTTTGACAACAAAAGATGATATTTTAAGTGTCCAAGCGGTTTTGCGTCCATACAGTGGAGGTCAATGGGGGCCAATGTTGTTTGGTTATCAACATTCTTCAAAATATCTTTTGTATTCTGCAGAAGAAAATCATACAGGTTTGAATTGACATGGAGAATAAATTATACAATTTAAATTTTTGGCTGAATTGTCCCGAAGTATTAAAAACACTAACCCTTAAAGGGACACTCCACCCAAAATGAAAGTTCGGTCATCGTTTTCTCACCCTAGTTTGTTGAAAATCTGTTTCTGCTAAACAAAGATATTTGAAAGAATGTTAGTAACCAAACAGATCTTTGACTATTTTTCCTACTAGAGCAGTAAATGGGGGTTAAGATCTGCTTTAATATGGATGTGAAGAGCATCTAAAGATGTCACTCTCTCTCTCTCAGGCATCAGTAACAGTGAGGCGATAGCACGAGTTCAGCGGGGATATCGCATGCCGTGTCCGGAGCGCTGCTCTAAAGAACTCTATGATGTTATGCTATCATGCTGGAAGATCAAACCAGAGGATCGGCCCACCTTTGAGTACATTCAGAGCGTTCTGGAGGACTTTAACACAGCCACAGAGGGCCAGTACCAGCAACAATAACCATCAGCACATCAACAGAACATACCTTCATAAAACCAGACCCTTTTAAAAGCATCACGATTTGAATAATGTACTTTAAGGGCACTGTGTGGAATTCTTTAGCAGCACCTAGTGGTGAGGTTGCAAATTGCAACCAAGCAGAACAGAGGCTGTACGTTTTCGCTTCTTTGCCGAAGGAATAATGCATTTACGCGCTCTGTAGAGCAGTTTGTCTGTTTAGAGATACTGTAGAAACAACCTGGCGGTGTATAGCTAGAAATAGCTCGTTCTAAGGTAAGAAAAACATAACGCCGCATCATTGTCTTTAAACACGTAGTTATATATATACTAGGCTACTGCATCTCTGTCAATAATCAAAACAAAAAAAAGACACACTGATCAAACTTTGTTAACTTAGTAAAAACACAGTGAGTTTAGAATAGTTTTATTTCACATAAAAAAAAACACATTAAATACCTAAAACGATTCAAAACAAACACATCCGCGCTCACACATGCAGTCAGCTTGGCTTCTTTCTGAGAGACGTGGTCGCTCTCACAGACTTCTTGATGGTGCGACACAGGTTTCCTGTGGACTGCGGTGTAATGGATTCCTTAATGTTGACCAGCAGACCGCGTCTCGTGCGAGTCTGACCCGCAGAATCGTTCAGCTTGGAAAGCTCCTCCCTCAAACTGCTCAACTCCGCCTCTTTGTTTGTGACGTAACTCTGCAAGCGCACAATTTCACGCTCCTGTACATAATAAAGCGAGACGCTGTCATAGTGTTCGGTTTGACGTAACGTGTATTTAAATGTATGTACCTGGTTTGAGAGTTTGTTCTGTAAATTTTGGACCTCTGCAAGCTTCTCCATGTAGCTCTCGCCGGCTTCCTGCAGGGTTTCATTTAAGTCGGCGATTCGCTGCTCGAGAGATACAAGCAGCTACCAAAAAAAATAATTTAAAAAAATGGTTTCACCACTAGAACAATATTGTAATTATTTTAAGAAGTCTATTTACCTCTTGTTTCTCAACACAAAGTTTCTCCACAGCACACTTCTCTTTGTACAGCAGCTTAAATCTCGCTGCATCTTTAGTTGAATGGATGAAACATTAAACCGAAGAAATCGATCTCGATCATCACGGTTATAATAAAAGATGCAGGAGTTAAAATCAGACATACCGGCGTCCTGTGTGGCAGTCAGTGGATCCGTCTGCATTGAGCTCTCCTGTGTGACGTGTGGAGCGGCTGTGGATGATGAACGCAGTTCACTCACAAGCTTCTCCAGCTCCTGAAAAACCAAACATTTCCAGATTTCAAAACCTGACTACAACAAACAAGGATGTCAGAAAAGTGCCATAAATCATTAGTCACCCTTTGGCCCAGTTTCATAGACAGGGTTTAGCTTAAGCCAGGACCAGGCCTTAGTTAAATTAGAATATTTAAGTCACTTTAATAAAAATGCTTTAGTAAATAACGTTACCGGTGAGGATCTTGAGACAAATCAATGGCATTGACGTAAGATTTGTCACTGCAAGTTATTATAAGTAAGGCAACTTAGACTAGCATTTTATTCTAGTCTTAAACCTTGTCTGTGAAACCGGGCCATAATGTTTGTCACTGGGTTTTGCAAATATTGAACCAATAAAAAATAATTTAAAAGTGCTTGACAACAGTTTGTGATCATTTCTTAGAAACCCAGCAAATTTGGACATACAAGGTTTTAAAAGGACAACAACAACCATCTAAAATATTTGTTTGCGAGGACAAATGTTTAAATGAAGGTTTGTTCAAATTCAACTGAAGTGACAGTAAGAGTAAAAACCGCATGCCCTATGAAAACTAACCCACGGCTTACTATAGTAAAACCATGGTAACCACAAATTAACCATTAAAATGGGGGAATTATAATAGTGTTGTGGATGTGCACTGCAAAAAATGACTGTCTTGGTATTTTTCTCTTGTTTTCTAGTACAAATGTCTAAATTCTTGAATCAAGATGCGTTTTCTTAATACGCAAAATGACCTGAGAGAATTTTTTAGTTTTTAGACTAAACATTAAATTTAAGGGAATTTGTGCTTCAAACCATTACCCCACCGTGCTTGATTTAAGCACAAATTCATTTAAATGTAATATTTTGTCTAAAAACAAGACTTATTTTCTTAGGTCCTTTTGCTCATCAAAAAAAAAAAAAAATCTCGATTCAGGAATTTAGACATTTGTACTAGAAAACAAGACAAAAATACTATAGTAAGAAAGTCATTTTTTGCAGTGTGATGTGTTGACATGCCTTGACTCGCTCTAGCTCTTCATTGTATTCCTCGATGGGGATGTAATCGTCCTCCAGCCTCTCCAGAGCACACTGGTACGCATGTTCTTTCAAAGCCTCTTTATACATGTCAAAGGTGCTTTCCATCCTCTCTTCATAACTCTCCTTCAGATCCACCATCTGACGACTTAATAGCGTAAAGTTATTGGATTCAATTCCACATTACATGTGCTTTAAACACTCACACACACACCTGTGCAGCTCTTCTGCCTCCATGATCTGTTGCATCATCGCATCTCCCATTTCCTTCCGTATCTGAATCTCCTGCAACAGGTTCTTCCTGCGTTCAGCCAGCAGTTTGACACGCAAGCTCTCCACCAAACTCAACAACTCCTGCGGGAGACGAGTGTCACAGTGAAGAGAAGAATTATTTCAAGCGTTCATTGAATTACAGCGTTTCAAAGCATCACCTCTTGGGGTAATATTGACATGTCTGCCTCATCGTCGCTGTCCAGTAGCTCTTCCTCAGAAAGATAATCATCAACCGCCTGAGCGTCGATCACTCCATTCTTCAGCAACGGCTTCCCATCACGACCAACAAGCCGAGGTGCCAAAGACTCGACCGATCGCTGAGGTATCACCTGGAGCACCTGACACACACACCATTCAAACATTTAGCAGATTTGATTCAAAGTGAAATGCAAAAAAATGATGTTGTTCTAAAGTAGAAACCACTTGGCATAGGATCATGGGAATCTTTTAGGATTCTCAATTTGTTTCATAGACAAACTCAACACCAGTGGGGTCTCGTTTCTTTACTTTGTCAACGATCATCACAAACCTGCTTGGCGACGGCGGAAAACTTCATGACATGAAGGGTCTCATCGTAAGTGGATGCACACTGGTTGATGTTCACGATCATGGATGCCCGGCCACGACCACAAAACATTCCCTGAAAGAGCCGCGTGAGTTTGCTCTCCCGAAACGGGACGTAATTGGTCTTCGTCCTTAAAGGAAAACAGGAACGCACAGGAACACTGTTCAGAATGCGAAATGTCAAGATTCGAAAAACCCGACGTTCGTAGCGCTCTTGCCATTTGCGTGTACCTGTCGTTCTGGTGGTTCCGGATGGCTGCGATACACTTGCCCAGGATCAGCAATGAGTTATTGATGTTTCCGGCCTCTTTCAGACGCTCACCGAACGTTTTCGTTTTGTTGCATCTTTCAGAGCCGGCCAGGTCACAAAGTGAAAGACTGAGAGAGAAAGGGTTAAGATTTCACATGAACAGATTTGCTCCAAAAGAAACGTTAAAGTCACTTACTCTGACAGCCCATGAACATCTGCGCCATCAATTCGTAGGAGTTTGATGGTGAAGATACTGTGACTGCAAACAAAAAGAAAAGTTAATTTATCATTTTAGCTGTGGAGTATGATTATGTGAAGCCTTGTTCAGACCGACATCGACATCGACATCGACGACAGGAAGTGGGCGTGTCTAGCGATGCAACAAAGTTAAAAATTGCTCAACTTTATGTAAATGATGATCAACTTTCGGGAGCGACGACCAATAGGAGTAAAACAGCGGAGCTCAAGTCATCATCTCCTGTCAGTTACTGCAGGGTTTGTTTTGTTTAGAGCAAACAAAACCAGGAACACCTAACAACCTCGTAGCAAGAGACTAGCGACAGTCAACTTTGTCGCATCGCTCGTGTCGCCGGCGCAGCATTTAAGTAAATAACATCACGTCACGTCACTTTGTCGCTAGGTGTTGATGGCGGTGTGCACGGCGTAACGACCTCGTAGCAACAGCCAGCGACAGTCACTAGCGGTGTGTACGCAGCTTCAGTCTGACTCAAACATTTAAAGTATGAAGTGGCTTGCAATTTTAAGTTTCAAACAGAAAGACTGATAAGAGCAAAATAAAGACTGCAACTTTAAAAATAACCGTAAACTGTGCATCTGACGGATTAAACTGATGTTCAACCTTCTGCTGGACGACTGGTTCATCTTGGTGGATGCTGCGCTGCGGTTCTTATTGCCCACACGCAGAACTTTACTGGCCTCCTCTGCATTCTGCACATTGACCCATCGCAAATCTACAATGACACATCACCGATACTCATCTCGACATCCATGACTGCATGTTTCCTTTACAGAATATCTGTGGAGGAACATCACCTCTGACGTAGGAGCTCCCTGAACTGTCCTCACACACCCGCAGCGCAGGACGTCTCTTGGTTTTGCTGGCGTGCGGCGGCTGAAGCAGATCGTACACGTGCTCATTGTAGATCTCATAAAAAGCCACCCAAACGGAGTAAAGACCTTCATCAACGCTGTCAACTGGAAGATGAGACGTTTAAAACCCTATTCTTACATTTATGGGGTTTTATAGAAGAGATCATATAATGCTCGTACCCGTACGGTCGTATGAGACTCCGGAAAACGAAAGGCTGTTGACCGAGGATGATGTTGAGCTTCTACTTCTGCTGCCTCTTGTGGGTTCAGGTTCCTGGGGACATAAAGATTTAACACATTAAAAAAAAAACAAAAAAAAACTACTTCAACAGCAGCACAAGAACCCATTAGGCACATAAAGGGTTGCGTGTTCTACAACCAGATATCTTGTACCTCTTTGAGCAGAGCAAAGAGTGCCGCCTTGGCATTTTTCTCTGCTTTGAGTTGCTCTGAATCCAGTTTTTGCACATCCGAGCTCAAATATGGTTTCAGGTCCATGGTCTCGTACTGACGGCCGGCGACGTGTTTGAACAAAACCTCTAATGAACGCGGCAAAATGCCAGGCTCCTTCTGAGACCCTTCAAACAAGAGCACACATTAGTTTACCACGTTTGCATTGCCGATGCGTGTGGATCACGGTTGTTTGAAGTCTAAGAGAGGGTAACCTTGTACGGTGTAGGTTTTTCCAGCATTGGTGACTCCGTAACTGAACACCAATGCATTTTTTCCATGCAAGAAGTCTTGCACCTGTGAACCGATCGTTCCCTCGAAGAACTCCAATTGAGTACACGTCGGCCCAAAGATCTACAATGAAACCCAGAGAGAACAGCTGAGAGACACAGATCAGAACTCCAGGTGTGAGATCCGGGACAGCGTCTTACCCGTGTGAAGTTGAATTTATAGACCTGCTGGCCGATGCCTTTCTCGCTGTTCTTCATGGTAGCAGATCCTTTAGGAGCATGAAGGGCAATGACCTCGGAGTTCTCCAGAGCAATACAACCCTGAGAGGAGAAAGATGTGAATCTCACATACATCGAAGTGTTTGCAGTAACAATATTGAGCTCGACATTACCTGATCTTCATTGCTTTTGAGCTCCTCATCACTAAAGGGCCGCACTTTCAAGTACACTCGAAGTTGCTGCTGCTCGGGGCCGTCGGCTGACTCGCTCTGCACGCACAAGACATCAAACTTCATACCGAGAGCTGTATGAGATGTTAAAGCACACAGATCATCAGTAGTTGTAACAGTACCTGTGATGTGATGGAGGAAACTCCAGAAAGTTCTGGTAAAGGTGCATGATGGGGTTCACAAGCAGTCGACTCCATAGCCACTAACAGCGTGTCTTCATTTGTCAAATCGACAACTGTCTCCATAACTATACTTAAGTTTGCAGTGATTGACTTTAAACAAACGCTTTCAGCTTCACACCTTTGCGGGTCAGTGGTATGTTCAGGACAACACGACAACTTACATCAAGTTAAACTTTACAAATGTGAAAAATGGCTTCTGTTACTGCCGCAGGTGAGCTGAGATCTGACCAACCAATCAAATCTCACCTTCAACACCAATCAGCTCTTTAAAATGTATAAGGCACACCTGTTCATTAAGAGCCGTTTGCAAATTAAATATACAGGTGCATTTCAGGGTTTTTTTGGTCATGGCCTGTTTTGCAAGGAATAATTATCATTGTAACACCATTTTTAATAAATGAACAGGTTGAGTTCCTGTCTTTTCAAACTTGTATGACTTTCTATTGTCTGCATTACACATAAGATGATATTTTAAACAATGTTGATAACCAAACAACATTGATTTCCATTCCCAAAACAACTGCACTGCAAAAAAATGACATTCTTAGTATGATTGTCTTGATTTCCAGGAAAAATGTCTAAAAATTCTTTAATCAAGATGCATTTTCTTTCCAAAGAAAATAAGTCTCGTTTTTAGAACATTTAAGTGAATTTGTACTAGAAAAACATCATTTTTTGCAGTTAGAGATTTCCCAAAATATCTTTTGTGTTCCACAGGTAAGTTATATAAGTTTGAGATGAAATTATGGTAAATACAAAAATGTATTTTCTAACCCTAAACCCTTCCACATACCAACACCAAGACCTTACATTACAATTTACATTCATGCACAGTGCATTTCAGATTTTATCATATCAATATCAGCACGTTTTACTTGATATATGAGGTAATGACGATTGCATATATATATATATATATATATATATAAAACTTCACAAAACTAAAAATTTAATATTTTGTTTAAACCAACTTCAACACATTTGTATAAACGTCTGCGTCACAGAGATATCGAAAGATGTTTTTCACTCACAAATATACTCATAGCATTTGACATTATCGGTTTCATTTGGCAGACTACTCGCATACCAGTCAGCATTTGCTGTTAAAGTCTCGAGTCAAAAATAAAAAGCCCAATATTGCAATAAACAATGCTTTCGTCATTGTAGGAGCCGTATGAGGAGTGTCATGTGACCATGTGATGAAGCCAGAGGGGCGGTCTTATAAATTATGTCAGGTTTTAAACACCTGCGGGGAAGATGTTTAGGGGCATAAAGAAGGGGGGTGAGTGAGCATGTATTTTTGTTGACCGTACAGTATCATTTGCATACTATGTTCATCATGATTAAAAACTCTGAAACAATGAATTGACGAGTCAAGAAGTCCCTAACCCAGCTCCTTAGCGGCTTGGACATTTGAGCTGCTACAGTCATTGTCAAAAACAAAAATTCACATCGCATACCAGTGCAACGCACAATATTTAACATCACCTCCACCAGTTACAAACATTAAAACAACCCACAGTAGACATGTTTCCAAAATCTCAATGTTTATTGCGCAAACAGCAATTACACAGCAGTTGAATGTTGCAGACAGGGTTTAAGCATCTGCGATGGTGACCTCAACCTCTACACCCGGCTCGATGCTGATGCTGGTGATCTGCTTCACGATCTCAGATGGGCTGTGCAGATCAATGAGACGCTTGTGAATCCGCATCTGGAATCTGTCCCAGGTCTTGGAACCTTCACCACAAGGTGTCTTACGGGTTGTGATGCGCAGAGTCTACAACAAGATACTGATTGTGAGAATGCTGACGATGTAGTGTACTAAAAAAATATTGCCTTTAATTCATAGTTCCAAACCTGTTATCACTTTATTACAACAGAGTTAATATTCTCGAACACTTTGTGCTTCACAGGTATGAAACAAAAGGTGGAATAGAAAATGGCTTGATTTTTGGTCCTTTTTGTTGGTAAAGATGAATGCACAGTTTAAAAATAAACACAAAACTAACCCATAACATGACCAAGTGCTCACCTTAGTGGGCATGCGCACAGGTCCCTTCACCTTTAGATTCTTCTCCTTGGCACCACGGATCAAATCGGCACACACTAGAAGAGAAAAATTGGTAATGTTACCAACATCAAACCCACACACCCACACACGGATCACAGTAGGACAAGGCTCAGAATAGCGTATTAGAATAATCACATCAAGTCATTATAATATTGTCGTCCTCATTGCCATGTTCAGTACAGACAGCGACTCAAGAGTATAAACTCACCCTTCTCCAGAGACTTGACATTACGGCTGGTCAGAGTGATACGGATGCGGTGAATGGCCACCTCGGCCTCGACTGGAGCTTTGCCACTGTCTTTAAATGCCTGTCAAACACAAACATATCAATGAATTACACAAGTGTGATTTACAAACAGTGTAATTGCAAACCTGAGAGATTGTTAATAAATCACACAGCTACAGTATGAATATATGAATAATAGCCATGGTTTTATTTTAGTATAGTTACGTTGCTTTTGACACAGATTCTTATTTATATTAACAGTCTTACTACAAATCATTATTCGATGGTTACTATTAAAGTCCATAGAAATGTGTGGTAATAAGTGGAAGGTACATGATGACGCTGTGTGCATCCCTAGAAGTCTTACGTGCCAGTTTAAAAACAGCACAAAAAACCCTGGAAAGCATGTAGCGTTTTTTTGTACATAACAAGAAAAATGAAAAAGTAAATCTGGCTTAATACAAATGAACGTAAATGACACTACACATTGGCAACATAGCATCAGTAAGAGAGCGCTGCACGTGCTCACGGAAAGCCTCGTAAAGACATAAACACACACCAAATCAAACAACGTTTATGCGTGAAATATAAGAGTAATAAAGGACAAATTACCATAGTTATTATTTCCTGACCGACTTATTCGTAGCAACGGCTAAAACGCGAACAGCGGTGAGTCAGGAAGCGTGCAACGCAACCTCACTGCGCTTATTCAGGAAAGGAAGGACGTGCGGCCCGCTCTAGTATTTATATGATGCATCCGGGTTCTTTTCGACGTCAATACTGCGTCGGTACGTCAGCATATCCGCCGGAAAACAGGAGAATAATTTCGCGGGAGTTTTGCTTCGTCTGAATGTACATTAAAACAAATACATTTATTAATGTAATTATTCGTTTCTTTTTACATTAATTTAATTGTCTGTTTATACGTTTTCAAGCATGTAGGAATTAGCATTTGCGTGATTTTTTAAAGATGTACTTGACAAAAATATACAAAGATATTTTAGATTATTAGTTATTATCGGTTGATGTTACCTGAAAAACAGTAAATAACATTTATTTATTGGTTGTGAAAACGATTCAAACAATAAAAACAATGAATCTTTAGAAATTGCTACTTGAGTATTTGGATTCTTTTTTATTATTTTGAAACGTGATAATAATTCATTTTATATTAAAATAGCCTACGTGGTGTTTCGTTATCTTAATGAAAATGTTTTTATTATAAATTAAATTAATTTGAAATTATTAGTAGTAGTAGTAGTTCTAGTATCAGTAGCTTAAAATTAAATACCACACATGAAGATGTTCATTGCCAGTCCACTGCTTTTTTTCCCACATACAAACACATCTGACACAAACTCATCGAGTAAGTCCTTCTTGTATGTTTATTAATCATTCAGTACTGTGGACAGTATTAACACTGGACCAAATCTCTCCTCTCCTCACATAGCAGCAAAGGTCGTCTGAATACACGCACGCACGCACACGCGCACACGCACACACACGCACGACTGCCAACAGCCTGCCATTCACCTTCCTCAACACAAACCTGACTCAAGTAGCCAGTAAATAAATAACTTTCTCTTTGGATGATGTCATCAGTAGGAGACAAAATGAATAAGCAGTTGTGGCAGCAGGTTTGCATGATGGAATTAATGCATTTACACAAACATTCACACACACATACACACGCACGCACAGATATATAGGATTCTGTCTGTCTTAGGCTATACACGTACAACAGTAGTTTGTAAAATACATTAACGTAAAATATACATGATTAGCAATAGCAAGCCATTATCACAGGATAGCAATACAGAGAGTTTAAAACAACAAGAACACAATGTCACGCATCATTATGGCTGGAATGCTGTCTGTCTTTTCTATCTCTCCTCTTAGGTCATAGGTCAGTACCTCCACGGCCCTCCCCATGCTGTGGTGACATCCAATAGTTGCACCATATTACAAATACATTAACAATATGGCTCACGTAACCCCAACCCCAAAAACACACTCGCACACATACATGCACACAACTACAGTCTGTAATGTTAGGAAAAAGTTGAAGAGAAAGTCTGTTGCTCCACCAGGGGCTATAAACTGTCCATTAGCAGCATTAACCAGCATATTTATTGCAGGAGTGTCTCTCTCTCTCTCTCTCTCACACACACACACACACACACACATTGTGTTGTGATGGTACCGATGAAAAAATAAGAGAGTTGTTAAAAGTTGTGGCTCTCAAAATGATAATGTTCTCAATTGTTCTCGATTCTGTAAATTCACAAAATAAGTCCATGATTCAGCAGCATTATAAATGAATGACATCACTCTTTCAGAGGACCTCATGGTTCTACGCAACTTTGTCAATACTGGAGCCATCAAAATCCGTGTACATAAATGGAATAAGTGCTTGCCGAGGGTAATCGTGGGTTGATTCAACCTTGTTTTTTTTTCTGAAGTCTCATTTGAGAGACACTGACAATTTAATATTTTGTGCAATAAAGCAAAAGAACAAAACAAAAACACTGTATGACGTGTACCTGTAAAAATATCACACTGTGAATATATGCTAAAAAATCTTCTAAAGAGCTAAATATGACATCTAAACAAAGTTATTTTCACAAAAAATAATAATGACAAAACAAAAGCATATTATTTTTCTGAAAGTGCTATTATGAAACATATGCCCGAAACGGAGGCTTTCCGAACATTTTAAGCTTAACAACCTTTAGCTTCCGAGGAAATAAACCCCAAACACTTTACCCATATCCACGCAGATCTGCTTTTTGGAGGACGCATTAGAGAAGTTTTGTAGGGGACGTTCACATTGACTGGAGGTCACGTAACGCGCAAGCGTCCGGTGATAATCCATTCATGTCGCCTCGAATCCCAAAGTCAATGTGAGCATCACAAACTTTCATAGATTCAAATCCTCCATCCAGATGTTTCGCAGAGCAGCGTGTCACGTCACATTGCGGTTCGTGTTTTGGAGTTTTACGTGCTGTGAGCTTCAATTGACACAGCAAAGACTGATATGAATGTTGTGTCTTTCATCGACAGCTTTGATCAGTGCAACAGCCAGCATTCTGGTGGATGAGGTTGAAAATGTTTACGAGCGAGAGAAAAGAGAAAGATGAGTGTGAAAGAGAGAGACCGTCCATCTTTCCCTTTGTTGGTTTGTATTGTGAAGCAGTTCTGTGCTGGTGTCCGTTGAGGCTCTTACAATGAGCAGCAGCATGAAGGCAAACAGCCATCAAAAATGAAAAACAAGACTAAAAACAAAAACATCACGAGATGAGCCTTCCTGTCTATATAGCTATGAGGGGTTTGGTTGCCTTTGGCTGTGAAGAGGTGTGACACGGTCACTAAAACGCTTACGCAACAGTTTATGAGCCATAGAAACAAACAGATCTGTTAGCTTTGAGGGAACTTCCACACAACTAGAAGTTCAAAGTGCTAACGTGAGGGCCATGCTCTCTCAGCCGGTCGCTTCGTGAGCAAACCGAGTCCTGCTCTAAAGACACACACAAACAGTGTATTTCGCTTTTAGCTACACTTGTCGGGTGACGTTTGGCATCTGGATAGAAAGTAAAAAGACGTTTCTTCATCATACGGTACTGGCTTGAGTTCTGTGCTCGTTTCGATTCGATTAAGGTGATTATAAAGGCAATGAAGTGCTACGGTTATCGTATAAGTGTGTATCTGGGTTACTGGAAGGCCTGGTGGAAGCGAGGCAGTGTGGTGGTTGTATTCCGAGACGGTGGGTGGGTGTAGTTGGGAGTGAGCGTGTGAAGGAGGCTGTGAGACTCGGGCGTGTCTTGCATGGGCGTGGTTGACGGTAGCCCCTCCTCCTGACCGTAAGGCACTCCCAGCACCGGCCCCGCCCCCTGGTTGTAAGGCAGAAAGTTAAACAGCGGAGACAGGAAGTCTAGGGACGATGCGGCGTCTCCGGTCGCCGTGGCAGCAGCGCTTAGCTTGGCCGTATCCTCGGACTGTAACTCTAGCAGGTAACTCTCGAGCTCCGCCCTTAAGGGCGGCGGCGGCGAGTAGGAAGCGTGACCCGGCGGATACCTCAGAGCGAGCGACCCGGATGTCGGCGAGGAGCGCGGCTCCATCGAGTCCACGGGCTCCGCTTTGACCCTCAGCAGATCGTGAGCGTGGCTCTTCTTGACGTGGCGGGTGAGGTGGTCTTTGCGGCCGAACCGTTGGGCGCAGTACTGGCACAGGAAGTCCTTGCGTCCCGTGTGCACGACCAAGTGGCGCCGCACGTCCTTGCGGGTGTAGAAACGGCGCTCGCAGTGTTCGCACTGATGGCGCTTCTCTTTCGTGGCGGCGGCGCTCTTCCCGGCGTGGCCGCGCAGGTGCTCCAGCAGCAGGGGGGTGCTCGGGTACGGCTGCAAACACACCTGACACGTGAGGTCTCCGCGGTGCGCGGCGTGCAGGGCTTGATGCCTACGGAAGCCCAACTTGGTGTTGTAGCTCTTGCCACATTCTGTGCAGCTGAAGGCTTCTTTGTTGGGGTCGTGCGTGTGGAGGTGATTCTTCAAGTGATCCTTACGATGGAACATCTTCTCGCAGTAGCTGCACTTGTGTGTCTTTTCTGGCGAGTGTGTGGCCATGTGCCTGCGGACACAAATATGGTGTTAGCAAGATATTCATGTTTACTACCAATATGTTTGGTCTGACCTGTAAAACTTGAAGGGTTAAGATCTTAGGTTCATATTTTTTAGACTCGTTCGGCCTAACAAGGTTTGAAGAAGATTTGTTATGCAGAGCCAACATCAGATTTGTTGTTCCAGTCCCAACAAATGATGGCGTTTTAAGAACACTTTGTACAATCTCAGACCAGTCACCGTGTTTTAAAAGATGACTTTCATCAGTGAGACATGACGGATATGCATTCGTGACCAAGGCCTACCTTAGCAGTTTATACTTGGAGACAAAAGCCTTGTTACATTCGTTGTGCGTGCAGCGGTACGGCCTCTCGCCCGTGTGAGAGTACGAGTGGACCTTCAGCTTCTCCAAACTGTTGAAGGACTTCTCACACAGCTGACACGAGAAGTTCTTCTTCACTTTTCCCTCCACCCTCCTCTTCTTCGCCCGGCAGCGCTCTGCCGCATCGGGGCAGTCGTTAGGAGCTACGGTCGCCATGGCAAGTTAGCGGCAGCAGGCCATGCGGTGGACGTGCGTGATGTGTCCCAGTGCAGACGGAGTGAGAAAGTCCAAATCTTTAGCACAGCAGAGACACGACGCCCTGCAAGAGACAGAGAACGATCCAGAAATGGCATTCTCAACTTTACATTACAGCATTCACATCAGACCCATAAGAACATCCGCATAGCACATTACACAACTCATAAGATAACCATGACAATCCTTATCACCCAAAAATTACAAATGGTGTCATTAGGGTTGCAAAATGGTGCATATCACAATGATTTGATGCATCGCAAAGTTGTGTATAGTCAAAGGTTTAGGTTAATAACGCTGATAATGCTCAAACCATGCTGGTTTTCTTACGATTTTAGACAATTGAGAAACTAAGAGAGAGAGACACAAAGGCAAACAGAGAAACCAAGTTGAGCAAAGTGTTATTTAAATCATTTTTTGTTTATTGTTAACATAAAGACATTAGATTTGTTTTTAAGTGCGTAAAACACTGCTGTTGACTTTCAGTAGTTTTCAGTAATGCTTTCTCTTTCAATAAACAATGTGTGTTGGATATATTACGTTTAGTCTTTAAATATATCAAACATAAAGCATCATCATATCACATATTGCATATCTCATTTATCAATATTGTGCAGCCCCATCTTTTACTACTCAAACGAATATTGCAATGACTTCAGTCTGTTTCTCACACAAAGCTTCAGACAGAAACACTTAAAATATGGACTATGTTTACAGCATTTGTAAGGTGTTTTTGTCTTTTTCAGGGTTGCCAGATGTTGTTGCAATGAACTGTTGTATGAGAAAGACCTTCAGTTAAAAATTCTTTTGTTTTCCACCAAATGACAGAATGTTCGTTTTAAGTAAACTTCTAGTCCTTATTAGTCCATTTCATAGAATCCGGTTGCAAACATGGGAACTTTAATACAGCTATTTTACACAAAAACATTCAAGTCACAGACATACTACTTAACCTAAACACAAGCAATGATCATGTGAGGAAGTCACATAAACATCAGAACATTCTGTCTATAACAATGTTTATTAATCCCTTAAATAAAAATGACGTGCAGACGTTGCCAATCAATACATATAGAAATGTGCAAGAAATGCATATTCACAGCATGAAAAGGTTATGCAGGATATTTCATAAAGAGCACATGTCAGAAAATGCCTTTTAATAAGCTTATTCTTTTTATGTTTAATTTAGTGCAGACACCTGTGACACATCAGATATTCGCTGTCTGTATGATGCTAAATGTATAGCAATGTTTTATTATAACATAATAAATCAACTAAAATCAGTTCTGAATATATTTGTTAAACAGAACGTTTAATATTGTGGATTGTTGTTGGAACAGTTGTATTTGTACTGTAGAGGAGACAATTGTAATTGTTCAGCTCAAAAGTTTATTTTAATTATTGATTCAATTATTGCATTTCACATGAAAGAAATGCTTAGAAAAAACATCAACTCCAAGTAGCAATTATTACCCAAAATGTTGCCGCTTATTGAAACTTGCTTGGGCTCTAGAGATGTAGAGTTTAATAGCTACAGACAAGAATAATCTGATGAATAATGATCTTTTATATCAATCTATTGCAGATCACACTCATATCAACAGTATGGCAGAATGGATCAAATACAATCTCTTGTTCTTTATTTCAACAGATATTGTATCGATAAATTAAATGCAGAATAATTATTTAAAACATCAGCAAAACTGAAGTTTAAGTGTTTAGAACTCTTAGTAATGTGTTCTATCTCTTCTCACGAGACGGTGTCGGTAAAGCAGGAATCAAATGAATCATAATTCAATTAATTATTTTATTATAATGGACATTATATTAACATTTTCAAACTCTCTATATTTAAGAATATTTTAATTTAATTCAATTTGATAAATTGTGCTTTGAACCTTTAAATGTATAGCTAAAATGTATTAAAAATTAAAATACCTATACATAAATAGGCTATAAAACTTAATTTAAAAATGATTAATAATTGGTTTGACATCAATTATAGGTTTTAACATTTTATTTTAACAATAAAAGTATAATTAAAAAATAAAAAGGCTACCACAAAGCTGAAATGTTATGTTTTGTTGAGTTAAACAGAGTGCTTCTTTTTTGTACTAAAAGAGTTTCCATTGCTCATTTGATTGAAAATAAACTATGCACAAGAAAGCAAACATAAATACATGATCTAGAACTTACAACCTTTCTAATAATGTCCTAAATGATAACTTTTAAACATAGCCTACTATAAAAACCTTTTACATTTTTTGAAAGAATTGCATTGTTCTGACAAAATATATATAGCCTACTTAAATGTGTGACTTTTAAAGATTTGATTTAATAAATAACTAGATTGCCACATCCAATTAATATTTGTAATAGTTATAGGCTGAATATGTTATTTGAAAGATTTAAGATATATTTCTAAGATCCTCAAATAAGTCTTAAAATGATATTTCGGTTTTTCTTTTATTATTGCTTGCAATCTAAAACAATACAGTTTTAATAAAGATACCTTTTTTAGCTGAGGAAATTAGATCTATAAGCAATGTTTCATTACCTGATTCCTTGAGCAAAATTCTTAACATAATTTAAGAGAAACAGGACAACCAGTTTTTAACGTTTTGCTACACCAAATCACCATTTCGTTGCACAAGTTCATAACTTTACTTTCAGCTTCGGACATTCATTTAAGTGTAAATAACAGAAATCTAATATGCATTTTAACATGTTTCACTGGTATTTTTTAACGCTACACAGGTAACTTCGATTTTTATGCTGTTGTTGTTTCCACAGACTGCGAACTTAACATTATATCAGCTGCACAGCATTCATAACAACTGCGCGGTAAACCCGATGACCCCCTTCAGCTCAATGGCTAAAAGAACATCCAGACCAGGAGCAATAAGCACGGGGGTCCTTCGTGCCCCTTTCAGGAGGGGAATCTTGACCCCCTCCTCATCCGTACAAGCACCCCCACAACAAAACTCTCTCACACAGCCTATCAAACGAACACCGAAGCGTCTGAATTTACATGACAGAATATCTTTTGACTTCAAAGCAGAGATTTTTGCAGCTCTATAATGCAGCCAGATGCTCGCGCTCGCGCCATATCACATGCACACGCTCCCTAGATCCATATGAAACTTTGTGATCGCACGCTATATAATAAATCTGCTGTGATATTCTGCAGGGCTGCACCACACCCCGAGTCACAGCATCCAACAATACTGATATGACGGATTATTTACCAGTTGAATCAAACTCGCGTCTTTAAGGCAAAACACGTGCAGCCTAATATGGATTTCCATTCACCACTCACTCAACTAAACTGTTTGATAGCAAGTTGGACGTGGAAACTAGGATGGACAGACGGACATACAGCAGTTCAGCATCGCGCAATTAGTCCCCCTTCATTCTCCCACCATTTTGGTTGTTTGTGTTATTGACAAGCAACTTTCTCTTCCGATAATGAGCCACGGTGCAACTTTGTAAAACTCTCTGCCACCTCCAATACAGTCAATAAGTACACCGACTGCGACTCCGAAAGTGATAACGTTTAAAACTCCGTCAAAACGAAACCTAGTTAAACTTGGCTTTTAAAAGCAAATGCAAACACGCAAAGGTGTTTTTAACGCAAGCCCAGTGTTTACTTTCGCCTCGCGTGCACGTCCATGTCAAAATATTCGCACCGTGTGTGTCCCGTGCATTTTATTTAATTTCTTTCGGCATTTAAACGCGCATGATTTCGCCACCGCTACCTTCGTAGCGCCTTCGGTATTATATCCAGAGAAAATGCTCAAACAGAAAATAATATTGCTGAAAACTTTTCTCAACTTTTTCAAACAACTACACGCCTTTCTGTGTTTATTGACATTCGTTTACGCGCAACGTGACGCGACAGAAACA
Organism: Oreonectes daqikongensis; assembly: GCA_026939265.1. Classification (NCBI taxonomy): domain Eukaryota; kingdom Metazoa; phylum Chordata; class Actinopteri; order Cypriniformes; family Nemacheilidae; genus Oreonectes; species Oreonectes daqikongensis. The sequence goes on from JAOTQM010000465.1 coordinate 278,984, forward strand.
AATAACAGATTTTTTTTGCGGTTTTCTGTATAGTTCGCTCTTCCGCTGCTTTTCTCTCAAGTCCCGAGCTTGGCGCTGATTAACACAAACTTTTTTCTCCAGCTCACCCCTCTCTCATAATTTGAATAACCCCGATATTTTAATTGAAGAACGCCGTAACAATTTTGTTAACTGGCGTGAAACTCACCGTGGGAGCGTTAACATCCTTTCTACGGCGTTTTTCTTGACTTTCAACTATTCCCCGGATTTTTAATAATTTTTTTCTCATATTTTTTGCTGGACGCGGCGGGCCTAAAAATTGTTTGCTTTCCCCTCTTTCCAGCAGCCATTGTGTATGCGCTGCGATGCAACCGAACTGCGGTTTGGACACGCCCACCGCGGTGACCCTCCTCTCTCGCACTTGTGATTTGTGCAACAAACTGTCATTTTTATTTCACGGTCACCGACTGTCCCGTTCACAAACTCCAAAATTACGGACTCGTCGGTGATTCTGTCAATCGACACGACTTCGTTTAATATCTCTTTACTCGATAGGCGGGATCAACCGCTCTGGCCTCATTCCATTGGCTGAAACAGGCATCAATCCACGCGAACGTGACTCGTGAGTCACGCTTACCAGTGATCTGATTGGCTATCGATGCCTGTCAGTCACCTATGGATAAACAAGCTAAGTTGCGCCGTGTTTTTAAACTTGACGCTTGTTGTGACATGAGGGAAGGTTGAATGTTGTAGTGCGGGACGTCGGGTGTGAGTATTCGCGATAATAAACTCATTGCTTCGATCCAAGCATGCACTTTTTAACGTTTCATGGCCATTTGTGAATAAAAATGGAAAAGTTTATACGCGAAGTTTAATTTAGACTAGCTAATGCTAGCATTCTCCGCTTACCGGTTTGAATGACAGTGGGGTTAGTGGAGTGTTTGCTAACTTGTCCTGTTAGTAAAGTTAACAATGGTTTGCTTAAGATAAAAGTCTAGTAAACATGGTTTTGCTGGATCGATTATCATTTATATTGCCATAGTTTTACTATAGTATGATGGTTAAACTGTGCTTATTGTAGGTTTTAACCTTAATTATTGTGGTAAAGCCATGGTTGATTTTCGTAAGAGATTTGGCAACGACTGCTACAATGTCCAATGCATCTCTACCTTGTTTTAAACATTTGAAGGACCCTCTAATGGGCAGATCTGAAGGCAGCACACATAACCTCTCAGCTGTCATAGAGAGTGTATGTGTGAATCCATAATAACTTTGCTTTTGTAACATCCAGTTGTAAAGCAGATGCATGTGAAGGATGAACAGTAAATCCAGCGCTCAGAAGGTCCGGAATGTGGATAGCAACCCTTGCATTGAGGTCAGTCACATATTTTCAGAAATATACGTGTAAACTTGTGATCTCAATAAAAGCGCTTATAAAAATAAACCATATTTTACTATAGTAAGCTAACTATAGTATTTGCAGTAAAACACAAGAACCACAAATTGACCATAGTTTCATTATAGTAACTACATGGTTGTAGATGTAGTTAAACTATGTTAATACAAATTGTAATAAATCAGACAAAACGATGTTTATTATATATATATATATATGCAAACCAGTCAATAAGCAGGTAAATGACCATACAGGTTGATATTGAAATGGTTTACATTTACATTTATTCATTTGGTCAACTGTGGAAACTGGGAATCAGTAAGAATCGGAATCTATAAGCGGAATCAGAATCACTAAAATTCAAATGATACTTGACCCTAATTGTTATTCTCTACATAAATCTCACAAGTCTATTGTGTTATTTCATAGTTTTAATACCAGTAGTTTTGTATAGTAATAATAAAAAAATGAACAGGTGTTTCTGGACACTTGACTCTACCTTTAAAGTGGCATTTGAGTTGCTTTCAGTTCTGCATGAAGCAGTGGTTGTAGTATTATGGTTTTACACTGTCTATTACATCATAAACAGTGCTGTCAAATTTGATATGTGCATAGGAGAGCGACGGGTCTCAGAAATGCCTGGATGCATATAACTACGATAAGAACATGTGTTCTGCATACTTTTTGAGGTATAAAAACTGCAGGAAGTACTGGGTAAGTATACAGAGACGCCACATAACAAAACCATTGTTACGTTAGAACTGTTCTGCATTTTCAGACAGAATGATTTCCCAGTGTTTGTTCTGTAGAGAACGTAAGCGTAGAGACCTTGTAAAAAGTGAAATCATTTATTATTTTGATGCTGAGGTTTGTTTGCTCTCTCTCAGCATGCTGTGATGGTTCAGCGGAGACGTGACGGAGTCAAACCGGATATGCCGACCGCTGAGGAGCGAGAGCGGATCATTGCGGACCTCGGAGGAAAACCCTACTGACAGCACATCGGCAGTCAGCGCTTATGTGCTCATTTCGACTCACTCTAAGAGGAACATTACGAACTCCAGCATCCTGTTCTGTGTGGGGATACAATGGAGTGACGAACCTCATTCGAAAAACACACATGAGCACTGATATAAAGAGTGAAGAGTTGAGTGTGTGTGTGTTTTAAAACTGTGTATTGGGTTTGTTTCCTTAAGTGTTAAGTATTTGTAAATACTGTACTTGCCTGAACCAAAATAAGCACTGAAATGAACATTAAATAATGATTAAATCAATATATATGGACTTGTGAGTAATGAAGACAAGCAGTCAACTGGTGTCGTGACACAAACATTGGTGGATAAGATTTATACAACAAGCCGTATATTTGTTGCACAAACCCACCTGTCATATTTTTACAATAGACATTGGCAAAATGTGAAGCAAAACGCTTTACAGGTGTGCATAGATTTTATACAGTGTCCACAAGGGGGTGCAATACTCCCACTACAAATACTGCAACAAGCTTTGATGTGTCAGACTTGAAAAAACTTTTAGAGGACCAAGGCTCAATAGGATTAGATACCTGAAAATGATTGGTTTCTAAAAATATGAATGTATTTTTTCTAAACAGGAAAGCTGTAGGTGTGTACAGTTAAAGTGTGGTCTCTTGTGCACTCCTCCTCATGTCATGAGCTCTGGTGACTAATGTGTGAGTCACTTAGAAATGTGACTCTCATCTGCCTTTTAACATTAAAACAAAGATACACGATTACATAAAGCCATTAAGAAGAGGAACTAAAACAAAATCCCTGCTTTATGCAATACGGCACACGTAGACTCATTTACACTTTAAGAACGGCATCATTGATTTCATATTTTTGTTATTTTCCATAATAATTTAGCTGCTAAGCAATTTAATAGCTTACAATGCAGATATGCTGTATATACATTTTTAAGACAAAAACTGACTCTAAGAATTATTCACTGGAGAATAAAAAAAGTGAATATGTGAGAATTGATGTTCAGATGCTAATGTTATAAACAAGCATGCGTGTTGAATAAAAAGCCACTCTCTTGTTACACATATGTGTTTAAATGTATTAATAAGAGCCATAATACAAATAAAAGCCAAGTACAATTAAAAGGCACATTGAATGAGGTAAATTGTTTCCCTTATATAATCTATCAGTCATAAAATAGGTTATTTATAAAATACTTGAGATACTTCAATTTTTGAGATTAATACAACAACATATTACTAAATATGACACGTACGATGCACATTAATCTGTAGTATAGTTTTGGAATAATGATATTATTTTCTAAGATTCTGCTTATAAAAACGTATTTTCTTGTTAAGTGCAACTAACACAAGATGAGTTTAAAAACCAAAAACAGATTTTCTGTGATGGTTAAAACGGAAGTGCAGATTAAGTGCTTATCAGATTTGTCAGGTTGAAATATTGCATGTTATAATGTTGCTAAAGCAGACCTACATAATTGTTTATGTCTGTTGCCCAGAACTCGACATCACTTCCTGTCACATGACGTCTGTGGTTCACTAGTCTGATGGCTGAAATTAGTTGCTCTTTTTTCCTTGACCTTTGAACTTAGCCATGAAGTTAAACGCTCCCAGATATTCACCAAGCAGCACACCAATTTTAGTGGGTAAAAAACTGCAAGTAAAACAGAGAGAGAGAGAGAGAGAGAGAGAGAGAGAGAGAGAGAGAGAGAGAGAGAGAGAGAGAGAGAGAGAGAGAGAGAGAGAGAGAGAGAGAGAGAGAGAGAGATTGTTATGCACAATTCATATGTCAATGAATGCAATCAAACATCAATTTAATTTTAGTAGGAGTTAAAACATGCTTTATCAAATTTCTCTAAAAACAAATGATCCGAGCTGTGATATCCACGTTCATTTGATAGCTCTGTACTCTTACTGTATTTGTGTAATAGCCTACACAAACATACATAAGATAACATAAGTTAATGTTTAGCTTCAGCATCTGTTGAGAATCTGTTCTTTTGTGAAGAGAAACTCAGATAAATGTTCAGTATGACTTACTTCTTCATAGAAATGGCGATGTAGAGGCTACGAGGCATGTACAGATAAACCTGTTCCCTTCGCACAGCATCCACAATTTTCCTGCACGCATACTCCGGATCTAAAATAGGCATGAGTCTGGGCCATCTGCAACACACAACACCATGAATCATTTAAACATCCATCATTCCAAACATTCCTGCTGTATATGGAATAAACAGATGCTTTCTGAGTTTTACACCATCGTATGTCACTGTAAAAAATGTTTTTTGGGTTAACTTAATAAAAAATAAGTACGATTTTGAGTTCATTCAATTTTTAAAATGTTTAAATCCAGATTAAAAACACACTTGTTTAGTGTTGCATTTACAACCTGAGCACTGTGCTGCTTTTTTTATGTCTCTTTTCTTGTTTTTATTCTGTGCAAACATTTTTAATCCATTTTATTTCTGATTATTTGTCTTTTAAATTCAGTCTTTTTATTTGTGGTTTTAAATAATTTGCTTTTTATAGATGTCCTATGCATTTTTTTCTATTTTTTCTTCAATCATTTTATGTAAAGCACTTTGAATTACCTTGTGTATGAAATGTGCTATATAAATAAACTTGCCTTGCCTAAAAAATATGAGTTAACTAATGAATTTCATGCAAACTCGTTATGTTAACTAATATTTTTAAGTTGACTTAATCCAAACTTTTTTTTTAAGTTGAACCCAAATTCATTTTTTTACAGTGTGTAACAACGTTCAAGCTGCATAGGACACAATATTTCCTGTTGATTGACAGATATCCGGTTAATCTAAACCACATGCATGCAACACAGTATACTGGCCTAGCGTTTGCATCTGCAAAGCGTTTAAATCTCACTTTGTGTTAGCGCCTTCAAACATGCCGGTGTTAATGAAGAAGGGGCAGACTATGGTGGTCTTCACTCCATCACAACCAGTGGCCAACAGCTCCAGAGCCATGGACTCAGCGAAGCCAATCGCAGCGAATTTACTTGCACAGTAATCTGTATAAAACATTCAAAATTAGTCTCGAAAATCTGCTCTTCTTTGAAATAACAGACTGAATGTGTTTGTGTGTGTCTGTGTGGGAGAGAAGATGTACCTGCCAGTCCATTGACTCCGATAAGCCCGGCAGAACTCGCGATGCTCACCAGATGCCCGCTATTAGCAGCGATCATCGCTGGGAGAAAAGCCTTGTACATCTAACAGGACAGAGATTTATGACATATATGATCGTATAGAGTTTACTTTCCACACCATAACCAGACTAAGATAGCGGTATACCCAGAAGTGAGCGAGGCTGTTGACCTCCATAGTCTTCTCGATCAGAGCATCAGGAGAATCCAGGAACTTTTTCCCTGTGACAATTCCTGCATTGTTTACCAAAATGGTGACATCGCCGACCTCACGCTTTACCTGAGTCACACAGTCAAAACAAGACAAAATCTAAATAGAAACATTGGTAGCATATAATAGAGATTTAAGTAATGAATATTCAGTGTTTTACTTCCTACTATCTAAACTTGTAACATAAAATTATGATTTACTTTATTATTTACTACAGTAAATATCTTTACCATACCATTACTGACTACAGTAATTCCCTACAGTTAATACTTGAACAAAGTGTAGTAGTTACTATAATAAACTATTATTTACTATGTGTTACTATAGTAAATGTTCAAGTATATACTCCAGCTGGTCAATTCACTTTAGTTCATTCCAGCTACACAGCATACATCAACAAAGTAGTAATTACTATAATACTACGCTACTATAGTAAACATTAAAGAAAAACTAGAGTACTTTTATGTGGGTTTGTATTTTGCGTCACATAGTTACCTGACTCGCCACCCTGTACACCTCCTCCCGGTCGCTGCAGTCACAGGTGTACGTGTACGCGCGCGCCCCGCGCATTTCTCGAATCATGCGCGCGGTCTCATTGTTGCCCTCCTCGTTGATATCCCACAGCACGAGGCGCGCACTCAGGCGCGCGAACTCCAGGGCCATCAAGCGGCCGATGCCGCTGCCCGCTCCCGTCAACAGCACCAGTTCCCCGGACACACTCTTCCTCCGGACCGGGATAAATAACCGCACGAGCGCCTCTAAGCTGTAGAACAGCGACATGACGAGAACCCACAGCGTCTCCAACAAGATGTTCATGATGATGGCGAACAGATATTATAAAGTTACAGCAACGATACTGTACATACACTACGGTTTCGACAGCGCGCTTACATGGACGGTGTTAGGGTATAAAACCGAGTCTTTAAAGCCCCCGCGGCGCCTTTTATTTCTCACCTCGAGCGTTTCGATTTGCGCGCACTTGTTTGGCTCGTTCGTGCGCTTTTAACCGAGCGGTTGCGCTATCGACCTTCGTCCCGTGTGGCCGGTTATAACTCTTCGTGTTTACCCTAAAGACAAAGTTCAGCGTTGAGCGTTCAGTGTTTAGTGTTTAGTGTTTATTGTGTGTAGAGGCAGTAACGGGACAGGATGTGATGGGCGCGGCATATGTTTAACTATTTGACGCCCGAGGACCTTATAGTATAATATTTAAAGAGTTTTATTGGAGTGACTTCAACTCTAATCCTTCACTTTCAACCAGGAACAAATGTTTTGTTGTAAAATGCAGGGTTTTTTTCAGTGTGACTGAGAATTAATGGGTTTTATATACAAGCTTGAAGCACTTGTGTAAACTTTCACCTGCTTTAGGGGGTTTGACTGCTGTTTGCATTATGTACTCAACAGTCTATAGGTTCTATTTTAAACAATTACCTGGATGTCCTTTAGGACTATATTTAACCATCTGTGAATGATATAGTACTTGCTCATGCTTTGTCAATTACTGTTGTATGGAAAGCACTTTGGCCAACTTGAGTTGGGTTTAAATATAAGCCCAAAAAATGTAAATAAATAAAATACTATAATCTGTTTAATCGACTTTATCTCTGCGTCTGTAATCGTGTACTGCAGTACACACTGATTAGATTCATACTTTCAAACATTCTGGACATACTACATCTACCATGTTTACATTGTCATGTGATCCACATGTTTGCTCACATCACAAAAATTATTTACTCAGGTGTTGTTAAACACATGGAAATAATTTCCTGGTGCCTGCAGGTATATCAGTTAAACTCGTAATTATTTATTTATTCCCCTTTTTAATTTAGCGTCTCACGGGACAGAAATGTGACCATCCCAATGCAGTAGATCATCCCTGTATTTCTCCATACTGATTTTCGCCTATGGAAGTATGTGATTACAGATACATAATAAATCTTTTTAAGAGCCTTCATGTATCTATTGAGCTCTGAATCAATATGGACTGATGGTTATAGCTGGTTGGTTTTCAGCATGCACTTAAACAGGCTCAGAGACTCTTTGTTTTCCGAATCATGAATTCTTCGAATCTCTTTTCCTTGAGTGACAGATTAATGCGATACTGTATATGAACAATACGAGGCTTGGGATGAATTCAACACACCTGTCTTTTGTGTAACACCGTGTCATTAGGCTTTCATGACACTTGGGAAGTTTTGAGGCAGTTGTGATGATGCTAATGATCAATAATGGATTTTCATGCAGGAAAAGTTTGACAGTCGTTCCATTAGTGGAATTGCTTTTCAGCACCATGTAAAATGACTCCAGCTCAATGAAATCATCACATTTCAGCACAATACAAAAGAATTCAAGCTTTCACTTGCAAACAAAAGGCCTCTGAGGTATAAAGCACTTAGAGCAGAGAAAAACAGGATGAGTGTTTTTATTCAGGACATGTGTTTTGTTGGACTTTCCAGTGGTTTATCTAAGCTGAAAAGAAATTGCTGAATAATTCTCACTGCTGTGAGAATAGAGATTTGTGTTCGAGTTTTTAAGACATTTTCATGTCTTTCTTTCAGTTTCCTTTTGAGAACAAGTGTCGCTAACCAGACTGTCAGAAAAAAATCCCTTTGACTTGTTTCCTCAAATGTTGCGCACTGTCCCTATTAAACGCCTGGACAAATTCAGATATTTTAAGTAAAACAGGTGCAATGTTAGGCTACATTTGAATTACAGCATTTCACATTTGAATCTGGCATTTATTTACTTATTATTATTTACTTTTTTGATATTACATTTCAATACCGTGACAACACATTATACTGCAAAAGTTTCCAGCAACAATTGTCATATGAAAATGTGCCAAGATCCTGTCAGAATAAAGAAATGCAGGGACACCGAACTGAATAAGTCAAACATGTTTATTAAAATCTGCTACACAGCTCGTACATGTGAATTTAGATGGAACGTAAAGACGGCATATCCACTATAAAGACACGAACACTGTGTTACGCATTATGAGCACATTATGATGTGTCTCTGTCGGCTCACGGGTGAATCTAGGGGCTCGAAGATAAAGAAAAAAGCAGCTCAATATCCCATGAATCCTCCGTACCTCTTCTCAGTTTCTAATGAATCGTCATCCTCATCTTCCTCAGGGGAGCGTTTTAAGAAGCCTCCATAGCGTTTGGTCTCCTGCCACCACTCGGGTCGGCCCACCCGTCTCATGAACCCACCGTAACGTTTGTGCAGCGGCCTCACCTCGCTCTCCGGGTCATAAAGCCCTTCTCTTTTCATAAAGCCCCCGTAACGTTTGGCCACACCCCCAACGCCCTCGGCTCCTCCCTCTGAATCGCCTCGCAAAGCCGCCTCCCTCTCACCATCAGCCTCGACCTGATTGGTCAGCATTTCAACGTCGTGATTGGTCAGAACTCCTCTGCTTTGGTCATCTTCTGGCTCCAGTTCATAGAGCTCAGCAGTCTTCTTCATGAAGCCTCCGTAACGCTTCATAAACCCGCCGTAGCGCTTCATGAAACCTCCGTAACGCTTCATGAAGCCGCCGTACTTCTTGTCGACTTGATGCTGTTGGGTGTCCGGCTCTTCAGCATCGGGTGCGCTATCGGCATTCTGCATGAAGCGTTTGCACAAACTCCAGGAGCTGGCCGCATTCAGACGCTCCTCGCACGCCAACACGCACTCCTGTGAAGAGAATGTGACACGCACACGTCGTAAGTCCAAACACACGTCTGCATCGGAGAACGGCTCCCTGACATCAAACACTTCATTTGTCAATCCACAGCCGGGCTGAATGTAAATGTGCGGGTGTGTTTTGGGTGATAGGGGACTGAGGAGGCGTTCAGAGGTTCTGCTAAGCTTGTGGGCAACCATGGAAACATTAATACAGAGTGACATTATGAATATGAACATAATACACCTGTGAAGCACGCACGCTCACAAACATCTCAGAAAATTACCGAATGCACTTTAAATCCATGACTGGTTGAAAGAATGACATTATCACATATTCCTCAATAGAATAATTCACACAAAAATGAACATTTTGTCACCATTTGCTTACGTTACTCCTATCTTTTTTTTTTTTACATAGGAAGTTTTATATATTTATTTCTTATTTATTACGATTCACACACTTACAGGTATTGTGGTCTCTTTATTATCAATTGTGTGAGTCAAAAAAAAAGATAAGAATAAGAACATTTATTATTTTAAACACTTCTTCCATCTATAACTCATTTGATCACATTCTCATATGCTTTTGAGTTAATTGAGAAGATTATTTTATATCTGTTGATCAATTTCTCAACACGTTAAGCATCTTTAGATCTAAACTAATTAAATGTGTAAAGCTTTTTTTGAGATAAATGAGTAAAAACGAGAATTATCATCTCTCTCAGTCTCTCTCTCTCTCTCTCTCTCTCTCTCTCTCTCTCTCTCTCTCTCTCTCTCATGAGTGGCAGAGCTTGTCACGACTTTAAGATTCAAGGGATCAATATAAAATCAGACTATCAGTCATGACACTTCACTGCTGTATTTTACATCTGATCAATACACCAAACTGATTTCATTTCAAATGGATACAGACACATAATCGATAGGCTATATGGCTGTGAATTATTTTCGTTTCTAATGTAATAATGTAGCACAAGATCAAACTTTTATATGCACAATATGAACACATACTTCTGACAGCACACCTAGTTTTGTATAGCCTACTTTACATTAAAAGAAACTAAACCACGTCGTTCTGGTTAAAACTATGATATTACACGCGAATTAAAACTAGCACTATAAATCATTTATATTATTAAACAGTTTTTATGCGTCATTATTTGCTTCCATTAAATTGTTTCACGCTCGGGATTTATATGAGGTTTAAATTATTGTAGTTCTCTTTACGATATTCTTCATTCAAAAATGTACGATAATAAATACTGGCATATAAGCTATACGTCACACAAAAATGCCTACAATGTATGTAATGTAACAGCAGACTTACGATGGAGTTTACATCTATGTGTTGAAGCGGCAATCGCGCCGCGCAGAACGCGCAGTCAGCGCCACAGTCCGCGCGCGCCGTCAGTGTCATGCACGCGCTCAGCAGCAGCAGCGTCCAACGCGAGCTCATAGGAAACGTCAGCTAGAGAAATAATAAAAAACATATTTCAACTCGTATTACATGTGTTTGCGTATATTCCCTGTAATTATTTACATTTTTAAGCTTAAATTATTGACGGTGTGTCATATTAAGTAACAATTAACGACGTCATTTTACAAGAAAATATGAAGAGTTTGGTTCCAAAACGCTATAAATCCATTTTCAAAAATGTTCAAAAATCATGTTTTTTGATTGTGCATTCCAATGAATATCAATCAAACTGCAGTTGTTTAGTTTTGATTTAAGCCATAATAACTACAAAAATACAGCTAACTAACAATAAAACACAATAAAAACATGATGACATAATAAAAAACATGAAATTTGAAAAAATAAAAAAATGGATTTATTGCGTTTTGGAACCAAACTCTTCATATGAAGGTAGACTATGTGCAAGAAAAGTAAAGTTGATTTTGTATAAAAGTCTGGTGTACTGACCTTCATAGTGCTCCAGTTATCACTCCAGTTTGTCCTCCGTGCGCGAAACCTCCTCAAATCTGATGCCACAAGTCTGAGTAACTGTGGGCTTGTAGTTACTGAGAGAGAGAGAGAGAGAGAGAGAGAGAGAGAGAGAGAGAGAGAGAGAGAGAGAGAGAGAGAGAGAGAGAGAGAGAGAGAGAGAGAGAAATAATTAAAGAATGTATCTCAGTTCACTGCCAGTGAACAGAGATTACAAGTCTGACTATCTATCATCAACTCTCAGAAAAGATTCACACTCATTAAAATACAATCAATCTTTTTCAAGATAAGTATAATTCAGACTTTTGAAATGTAATTCTGGCTGACCGTAGATCACTTTCAGCCTATATGTAGAATTCTCTATCGTTTAAAACAAATGCAGTATTGAAATAGTATAAATAATATACACTCTTAAAAAAAAGGTTCTTCACAGTGATGCCATAGAAGGTTCTTTAAATAAACATGTCTTTCCTACCTTTTCATAATCTGAAAAACCTTTTTTCACCACAAAAGACACAAAAATGTTATTTTACGGCATCGTGAAGCACCTTTATTTTAAAGCGTGTGTAAAGGACAAAATTAGGTGAATAACTGTCTGAATGAAGAGTTTTCTTTCCTTTCTTTACTTTGTCTATGCCAGGGTAAACTTTTCTGAGTCACAAATCTCTTCTGGGTATTAAACACGATAACATTTTAGCTTCCTTGGGTACAAGCATTTCCATGTCAAGTCAGTGTATCTTGTGCAAATGAAATTCATTTGGATTTACATGTATAATTTAATATGAAAAATGTCCATTATACCCAAACGATATCTCAAATATCTGTCACTCCTGTCTTTGTGAAAATGGATGGATGGATGCTGTTGGTCACCATATGATGAGTCGAGTTGACATGAATGCAGTTTTCAGTGAGTTACAGCACGCCATCTAATGTCTCCACATTGTGGTGATTCCCTCTGAAGATCTCCACAACGTCACATGACCCGCAGAGAGATGAATGGTTATTTTACCATGATGCACTTCACTGCACACAGCTGATGATGTAAGACGCGATGACCTCTACGGGTGAGATATTTTGCTGCGTCTTAAATCACACGCCATACGTGAATGGATCACATTCTCATTACCCATAATGGACCATAAAATCTAGAGTCTCTCTCCCTGACATACTCACACACAGACTAAACCCAATATCAGACAAAGACACTTAATGTAGGTCCTTCAATCGTTCACAGACGTTTAGAGTATAAGGGCAGCACTGCTTTTATTGTGTATTTTCTGCGCTAGCTATTGACCACTCTGCACCACAACAAAAGCTATTGATTTACACTAGAAAACATGCCAAAAGCCTCTCAGCCGACTACGTTCTGCTCACCTACTCGCTTAAAGGCCAGGTGAACTGGAATATAGCACATATGTACCTACACGCACTTCACATCTTTTTTTATAAAGCCCACGTATAGCTGGACATAAAAACTGTACCCTTTATTTAGACTTTAAAACTTATTTGCATTAAGAGACGCACTCATTTAATTGGAACAGCTGTGAGTTAAAAGAAATGCTTACATTTGTGCCAAACAGCTGTCTCTGTTTATTAGTGCTAAAGCATCATTATTATTCTATCACACTGTTAAACCTGTTACTCTACAGTATTAAACATTATTAAAGTGTAGGGTATGTGATCACGCGTAGAAACCACATAAAAGACATTTGAAACCATCTAAAAGACTAGCAACCACACAGAAGACCCCATCAACCACCAGAATGACCATAAAAACCACCTAAAAGCCCTTAGCAACTATCTAGAAGACTTTAGCATCCACCCAGATCAACCTAGCAACCCCCCAGAATAGCCTTGCAGCCACCCAGAAGCGACCATTTTTCCCCCCAAAATTTCACATTTTGTGCTTCACAAGCCGTTCATATCACAGTGCTAAAGTCATGCTTGCTCCCCAGTGAAGAAAGATTGAAATCTAGAACATTTAGGCCTGGTTTCACAGACAGGCCTTAGTTAAATTATAACACTTTTATAAAAATGCTTTAGTAAATAACATTACTGCTGAAGACCCACCTCTTCCATGAGCACTTAACTGTCTCATAATATAAAAAAAAATACTTTCTACCTCTATTTTTCCTTTCCTAATGTTCTCTGTATACTTGCTTATACCATCTTGACGTTGTATCTGAAACCTTGTATTACTAGCACTTCTCGTGAATATTGCTCACTTCGACGTATCGCTTGCTGTTTTCCTCAATTGTAAGTCGCTTTGGATAAAAGCGTCTGCCAAATGAATAAATGTAAAATGTAAATTACTGGTAAGGATCAATGGCATTAACACATTTTAAGATTTGTCACTGCAAGTTATTATAAGTAAGGCAACTCAGATTAGCATTTTAGTCTGGGACTAGTCTTAAACCTTGTCTATGAAACCGGGCCTTAGATGATGGTACATATAATATAATAAAAATCAGTCCGAGACCGCATGACACTTCAGTCTGTCTTTCCTCTAAAGATACAGACTTTAGGAAATGAGTTTGCAGATGAGAGGAGAGTAAGTGCAGTGTATGGCAACTCTGCACATCTGAGTGACAGATAAATATAATCTAAAAGAGGTTATTGAGTGGCCTGCAGCAGAATCTATTGCGATCCTGAAATCTTTGGGAGATTCTAAGATGTGTCCAGAGAAACGGAAGACAGAAAATGACTATTCTGCTTGACAGAGTTGTAAGTGGCCACATCGATAAAAGACTCCTCAGGACGTTTAAGAAACAGCACAACTAACAGGGAATGTTCTCTACACAAGTTATGTTCTTGCAATACCATTAAATCGACATTTTTTGTGTTCTAAATATTTCATACAGGAACTATTGTTACTGGAACATTTAACATTCAGAAATTACAGTTTCATAACTCAACATAAATGTTAGCAAAACATTATTCTGGTAATAATTCAGACTGCCTTTGAAAGGTCAAACTAGTCAAAACATGAAAACAGAAAGTGGTTCTAGTTGTATTTTCCATCAGGGACACAGATACCCTTCATCATTCTCCCTTCGATCATTTCTGCGTTATTTGTTTGTTCATTGTTATCATTTGTGTGTCATATGAAGTGGTGCTGCATTATTCATGGTTCTGCATGATGAGCATCAGACACATGAACAATGGCCAACTGTTGTTTACAGTAAATCTTCACATGAAAATTGCTCAGTGGTTGCTCTTTCATTGCTCCGAAGATTTGACGGAGTTCTCGGTTCTGTTTGATTTACGTCTCAACTAAGTCTCAGCGGTTTCTCTTAAAAATAGCTTAAAATGAAACGGAAACAAATGGGTGTGAAATTAACGTAGATTGTAAAGGTAAAATAACTGAAAACTCCAGTATGTCTCTTGCTATTAAAGATCAACTCGATAAACTCATATAAAACAAACATATAAAAAGAATAAGAATGTGAAATGGATCATTTACTCGATTGATTGCTTGCGAGTTTTTACTTGTCAGCAGAAATTGACTGCTGCTATGACCCTGTGAGCCATTTCTGCATCTCTTTTGCTTCTCTGTGATTGGTTTAAACGCGGCTTTATTTGCTGACACTTTGACTTGCTTTTATGGTTACAGTCTAGATATAAAAGTGATATGATGTCCTTTATATACACACCATCACATATCGCTCTTTTTATATTTCTTATAATCTCTTAATGGTGTATAGGTTCACCTCCATAATTGTTTTCCCTTCTCCTACTAATGTCTGCCCTTTAAACCTTCTTAGCTGAATTTAACACCGTGTTAATGGATGACATCAAAATGATGTCGGTAAATTGCTGTAATAACGCTGTGACTGTAAACACATTGTAAGTTGCTTAAAAAAATACATTTTTGCTTTAAGTTTACCTTACAAAATGTGCATGCGGTAAAAACACACAACTACGTTTGTTTTAAACTCAGGTATACATATTCAATGTATACCTTTACAAAGTCTACACAAAAAAGCTATTAAAGGAATAGTTCGCCCATTATTAAATATTTCATCATTGTTACTCACCCACATCCAAACCTGCATGACTTTCTTTCTGTGGAACACAAAAGAACAAAAAAGCAACATGAAAGTATAAAAAATATGACTAATGCGCTATTGCAAGTGAAATCATATGACAGCTTTGTGTAAGAAACAGACCAAAATGTTAAACTCGATCAGTCATTCAGATTTTGTGAGCTTAAAAAGATCAGACTGAACCGTTCACTCATAGATCACATAACAACTTTTCCAATGAACTTCCAGGAGTGTGCCAACTAAACTCTTTATAGAAGAAAAAGGTTTTACAGTCTTCTGTTTTAAAGAATGTGAGAAATGGCTCTTTCAGGAACCTTTGACTGAAATGCTTCTTTGGGGACAAATAAAATGGTTCTTTAAAAAAGTACTCGAACACCCAAAATACAAACTAACAGATATTTGCCAGATAAATAGGCAGAATAACTAAAATGTATAATGTTATCGAAAACTGTCAAAATCCTTTGATATCTATATACGCTGTATATTTCTCATGCCTGCAGAAACAATGGACGTTGGGTCAAACAATGAAAATTGAAGATTTAATTAATAAATAAACATTGATAAACATTTAAGCATATACTGTATTAAATAATTTATTTTAATATATTTTAGCTCCCTGTGAGAACTGAATGATATTTATTTGAAAATGTTTTCTGTGATGGTTAGGGATAAAATTAGGGGATAGAATATACAGTTTGTACAGTATAAAAACACAAGTGTGCGTTTCCTGTCATGTACCAGCAGGGGTCGCTACGCGTACCAAAGTTTGAGACCCACTGTTCTAATGAACACAAAATAATGTGTATATTTTTCGTGAATGTGCATAATACCTTCTGCATTACATACTGTATTACTGGATTCGCTTCGTTCTGGATTTTCACTGCAGCCGAAGAAATCCACCTGACGCCAGGGGACGCGCTTGCTGCAAACGTGGAGATGTTAGTGATTGACATCTCTAGATTTGTTTTGTTTGTTTTAAAAACGGACCTGTGTGCAGTGCAGACGTGGCAAATCGCGCTGCAACGACGTCGCCGTCTTTCGCGAGTACATCTCGTGACAGACAAACACGGTAAAGTTATTCGAAACTTCACGCTCACTATTCTCATTAAAGGGATATTTGATCCGGCAAATGACGCAGGCTGTCGTAAGTTCCGGTGACGAACGCAGCAATTTTTGATTTGTTTGGCTGATTCCAGTCATTTGACGGAACAACACGCGCAGCCGAGGGATAACGGAAGCTAGACATTATCGTTAATAACGTTGTCAATATGGATATTTCTCTTCAACAAACGCCTCGTTTCGCTTCAGAAGACCTTTGTTAAGATGACAGAGCCGTGTCGAGCTGTTCTTTGATCGATGGAGGCACTTTTTGGAGTTTTAAAACATCTTTACCATTAACTCCCATTCTACCGCTTGGAAGAAAAAGGATAAATCATGGTATTATTATAACTCTGACTGTATTCATCTGAAAGAAGAAAGTCATATACACCAATGCCTTGAGGGTGAGTAAAACATGGTGTAATTTTAGTTTTCCTCTGAAATATCCCTTTAATAAGTGAGTATGTATACATGTCACGTTATTTGGGTCCATTTTGTTTTAAATTTGAGCTTTTTTAGTATTATAGATATTCAGTCATATTCTGTTAGATGTTCCTTCTGTCCTGTTCAGAATATGACGACTATCATGTCTTGTTTTTTTTGGGCAGTTCGTGCATGTTATATATAAATGATAACAATAATTTATACAAAGAGAGGTTGTTTAGGTTAGATGTAAATAGTAAGAGGTTTTTATCTGATCGTATAGTGTTAACCGCCACATTTTGTATTACGTCTGTATATCTTTGATTTGTGATTGTGTGTAATTTATGTTGTGTCCTTATCATATACAACAAATACTTCAAACAAATACAACAAACGACATTACTGTCGATTCGTATGATGGCAGACGTTTGTACGTCAATCTGACCCATTGAGCATGAGTTCCAGTTTGTGACGTTTGGTTCTTCTGTCAATGAAAAAAGCAAACAGTGAAATAAATCTGCTGTTCAGTTTTCAGTATAAAGTTTAAAGTGTGACTCACATTAACCAGCCGCATGTTTTCTGCTTCTAGACGTGCTTGTGTTGCTCTGTAATACTTGACATTTGTTAAAACAATGCCAGCAAAATATTAGTCAACTTTTCCAGTGCTTCTATTTTAACAGAACAACAATTGCATTGATATTGAGTTTGGTCAGAATACTAGACTTGAAAGTTTTAACAGAAGGTAAAAATGGTACTGCTAAAAACTTTTTTGGGCTAACTTTACCTTACATAAACAGTAGAACATGTTATTTTATTAATAAAAGAATACATTTATGAGCTTTCACAGAAGTTTATTCATAAGCCATCACATTTTTCATAGCTCAAATGTTGACATTACATAATTTATCATATAAAAAGTAAAAAAAAACTGTAAGTGGATAATATTACATTACATTACATACATTTAGTCATTTGGCAGACGCTTTTATCCAAAGCATTGCATTATAACCCTGGGATCGAACCCATGACTTTGGCGTTGCTAGCACCATGATCTAACCACTGAGCTACAGGAAAGTGTCACCCTGTGATGCCTGAAATATTGCTGTTCCAGATTTTAAATCTCTTGCTAGCAAATATTTTACACTAGTGTAGTTAGTCATAAGCATTATCTCATGAAACAGACTGAAGCATTTGTCACTTTGTCTTAAGATTGTATTCGACACATGAGATACTCTGAAGTTCTCCTCTGACTGTACGAAACCAATGCGACTCACGTTTTCCTGCCTCTCTAGTAAAAAGTACAAAAACTCGACAGCAGTCAGAATGAGTGAGAGGACAAATGCATGATATTCTCCACTTTTATCTCCTGGAACTTTCTCAGAAGCTCTTGTGCGATAGAAATCTGTTCGTCACGTCTGTTCTGGGAAATCTTTCTGAAAAGTGTCGGTTTAATTGCTACTTTGGTCGTCTAGACTCACAATAGAAGCAACTTCAGCCATTATAAAACAAATGAATCAAGCCCGTGCCGTCTGTAGTGTACTGGATGTGTAAAATCTGACGTCTTTATCTGAGGTGGCCTCTAGAAGTTCAATGTGAATTTCGATGTCTGACGTAAAAATGATTTACAAAAAAAAGTGGGTTTTTGGACATTTTATTGCTCAGATGTTGCTGTTTAGGAGGGAGTTCTCCATTGTGTTTCATTTAAGTATCAACTTAGTCTCAGATGTGTAAAATTGTTTAGGAGAAATAAAAACTTGTTCTAATCCATGAAGAGTATGGAGGTGTAAATGAATGCAGATTAAAAATAATCTGGATTTGGGTCAATTTGATGAGAAATGATTGAGTTTCTTCATACACAAAACGTAGCCTGTGAGATTTTGGAATAACTTGATGTTAAAAGCAACTGATGACTTTTGGGATGGTACCTAAGTGGTCTCAGATTACTCGAGATTACTGTTGTACAATTTTTAAAGGTACTTGCAGATTTTGTTCCTGGGTATTTTACATAACATTAACGTTAACAAGCATTTTGTTTTTATCGCAGTGCTCAGAATAGCATTCGCTTTAACTTCAAGCCACAGACGTTTAGTTTGCGATCTGCTTGGATCACCTGCGCTTGCCTCGCACACATACAAAACAAATCCATTAGCGGTGTGTGATTGACACATCTGAGAAATTTACAATCATCAGACTGTTGATGAAGTGAAGAATGTGTGAGACGACTGCATTACAGGCACAGATCATTACGTGAAATGTCACAATTAATCTGTACTGAGATATTGTTGCTTTGATAGAGACGAGTTTGCCGTTTCATTTACGGGTTTCTCCGTTTTTGTCTCTGTTACAGCTCTGTCTTTTTTTTGCTTTTCCGTCCACGTCTGATGTTCTCAGTCAGTTTAAAGGATAGATCAGACCTCCTCACACAGAAACGCACAGCATTTCTATATGTGGTGATGTTGAACAATTATTCGCACAATGACTTTTTTGTGTTGTTGCACGGAAAGTGTTGAACCTGCATCATCTCAGACCGTTAAAGCTCAGTGGAGGGTCTATTGTTTTATGGGGAATAAATGTTCATCCCTCATTGAGTCACAATGATATGGAGAGAAAAGGATGGAGAAACAGAGAACAGATGTGATAATTACAGTATTTTTACAGTATGTAACATATGTTGTGCTTTCTGTAAAAAAGTGATTGACACGTGAGCTAGGACATTAATGTAATTAGTATTTGAAGATGTTGGGTTTTTATAAACTCAGAATACCAGTACCAGTGTTCAACTAAGAAATCAAAATGGAAAAGCATAAAAAATTATATGCTATTGTTGTTTTTATTTTGTTCTTTTTATTTATTAACTATTGTGTGAAATTTGCTGAAGGTCTGCAGATAAATACAGTATATGAATCTTTTCCAAACCTTTCACAGACCATCTACACAAAATCTTTCTAATATCAAGCAGACTTCTGTTGCACTATGGTAAAGCACTATGTGATATTTTACTTGGTATATTTATAAAATAAAAATACAGAATGAAAATATAAAGCAACAAGGATTCTTTAATCCTCTATATGTATTTCATAAATGTCGAGTTTTAATTCACTCCCGTCACATGTGGTTCAGTTTAATTAAATGTGACGGCTTTTACAAGGAACGCTTTTAAATCCAAGCGTGTTCGACGTGGCCTGAAATTAGGGTATAGAATCTAAAAGAGCTTATTGCACAAAATTACTGCAGTAAATGTTGCTTCTAAAGAACAAATAACGGCTCTGAGCACAAAGTGCATATTAGCTTTGAGTAGTCATTCATGTAAACAGATTTTACTTGTGCACGTGTGTTAGCAGAGGCAGTGCTCATATACAAACAACGGATTTAATCTGCAAACCAGTGAAGCATTTGGCATTTAAAAAACACACGTGCGAGTAGAACTTAGTCATCTGAGAATGAAAGAAATTAGATGTACAAAAATTGTGTTGATTGTATAAAATACATGCAGGTAAAATATAACTTAATGCTGCTATATTGTTTTGTTTATTGCACTACAGGCCTGTCAAGTGCACGACTGGATGTCTACACATGTACTACATGTTTACTTGCACTACTGGACTATTTATACAAATACTGCATCATTTGCACTATGTACTGAATACTGCAATAATTTATGTACCTCACTGTTAACTTAAATGGCTGCTATGCATAACTTATGCACACTTAATATTCATTTGCACTACTGTTCTGCTTAGTCTAATTTATTATTTGTACATACCCATCAGTAAATCTCTGTTTATAGTAAATAGCCATCAAGTATATTCATAATATTGCTCTATCCTGTATTTATGCACACACTGTATATCCTGCACTTGCTTATTGCACTTCTGGTTAAACCTAAACTACATTTCGTTGCCTTGTACTTGTACATGTGTAATGACAATAAAGTTGAATCTAATCTAATACCACCAAATATTAGTATAGTATAGTATTAACTTAACTCATCTAAATTAGGGCTTCTCAATCTTTTTGACTCCAAAGCTCCACACTATATTCAACAATATTCAAAGCCCCCCCTCCTGCTCACAATAACTCTTAATTTCTACCTAATAAAACTTAATATTTGCTGGAAACGTGTTTATTCACTATACAATTGGAGAAATAATAAGAAATATCTTGTTTTTTAGTTGTTTTAAGATGTATTTTAATACTCATTTTGTCTCATTTTAAGTTATTAGTCATCCTGAGGCCCCCCTGGAAGTCGTCTGGCCCCCCTGTTTCTCCCCTTCGATCTAAATAGTTAGATATGATAAGCCAGTTGTTTTTGCTAAACCATCAGCTATTATTAGTGTTGATGGGGCAAAATGCAATATTTCATGTAAAGTTTGTTGTTTTCATATTTCATTTTAAGCAATAGATTAGATGTGCATACAGAAATCCTCTCACATGCATATAGAGTCTGTGGATCTGTAAACACCTCATTGTTAATAAGATCCTTCACTTCTATCATCTCTCTTGTTTACTGTTATTCGGGCTCTCTGATTGGACAGTGCCTTACATCACATTTATTATGCATCAAAGCTGAAAGTGAACACCTTATCTTATAGTACCTCACACAGCGAACACATGTGTGTGTGTGTGTATAAAGCAACACAATAACTGAAGTGTTTGTATATGTATGTGTGTATATTGTTATGTTTGTGTGCTGTAGAGAGCAGCTGAAGTGTGTGTGTAATATTGCTGCTGTCATGCTGTGTTGATAAGTGAAGGGCCATTAATGTTAGATTGAAAATGTGACCCCCTTCTTTGGGTATCAGAGACTTTGAATGCTTGCTCTAGTTTTATTTGGTTGCATCATTTGTTTTAGTTTCTGTTTCAAACATTTTGTGTTTCGAGTACTGTATGACCTTTCCTCCCCAAACTTCTGAAACAAAAATCTGAAGCGTGGTCATCTAAACATTTACATTTGAAAACAGGACAAGTCAACACCCAAATACACCCCTGGCACATGTTCTGTAACATCTAAAATTCATTTTATACACTTTGTGATTATTTAAAGTGGCATTAAATTCTGTTTTGTCATCATTTGCTCACCGTCTTGTCATTTCAAACCTGTATGACTTTCTTTATTCCGCAAAACACAAAAGAAGCTATTTTAAAGAAAGTTGGTAACCGAACAGCATTCACTTCTATTGTATGGACACAAAACCAATGCAAGTCAATGGGTGCCAGTCAACAACATTCTTCAAAATATCTTCTTTTGTGAAGATACAGGTTTGAAATGACAAGAGGGTGTAAATGAGGACAAATTTACAGATGCACTGGTCTGTATTGTAAAATAGCGCATTATAGTAAATCTTGTGAATTCATCCGTCACATAAAAGGAATGAAAATTGTGGATTTTGATTTCGGGACGAAGGCTTTCGGGATTAATGTTGATGGTAAATAATTTTGTCAGCGTGTGGTGTTGAAAATAGTGACATTTTGAGGAAAGGGATAGAGAGAGAATCCAAGTGGTTGCCTGGCAACCCTGAATCATGCTGATGCTGATGTTATGTTCGTGTAGGGGTACAAATGTCAGGAGGTTCACAGCTATCTGTACACACAAACACACAATTCACTTTTGCAATTTTGCGTGTGTTATTGATATAGATGTTTTTAAAGCGGGGGTCACGATACGAGCTTTGTGCTTTTAGTGCCAAAATAATAAGACTGGAATGCATTGCGTGCTCTCTTCACGAGGGGGCACCAACTGATAATCTTAAATAGCATGTGGGTGTGTGTGCAGTAAAGTTAATGTGCGTGGAGGTCTTAATCGGTTTGAAGTCTTTGGTGTGGATTGCGATCGGCCGTCACGCTTCTCGGGTGTTATCATCAGTTAAAACAGAGTAGCCCGATGCACTGACACCCTTCAATCGCCTCCTGTTGGGATAATGAAATGGCATGTTCTGTTCGGTTCTGCATGACGCACGATCTGCTCTCTCGTTCCACTAATAAAACCATCAAGCCATCTAAGCAACAAGCTGTTTAATTTGAGCTTTATTATAAAATGGGGTGGTTATGAAATTGGATTTGTAATAAAACAGTCAGCTGAGACATTCTGTAGGCCTGCATGTGTACATCGATCTGAATGTGTGGCTGATATGTGAAAAAGTCAATAATTAATTCACAAAATGACTTTTGTAAGGGTGGCGTTATAAATGGAAATGAATTTGACAGACCTTCACACTGAGACAGTTTAGCAAACACATGACTGTAGCAAAATGCATTTCAGTACGTGGAGAATTGACTCGGCACTGACTCCATCTAGTGGACTTCTTAAGGGATAGTTCACCTAAAATGAATCGTTCTCTGTAATTCCTGTATGACTTTCTTTCTTCAGCAGAACAGAAAATATTTTGAAGAATGTTGATAACCAAACAACACTGAACCCCGTTGACTTTCATTATATAAATACATAAAATACAAATACATACATAAAACCACTGAGACATTTTTTCAAAATGCAGTCATGGAAAAATAAAGAGATTACTCCAGCTTTGCATGTATTGTGGCAATTGCAGTCCAGTGTCTGTTGAATTGCAAGTAAAATGAACCTCGGGATAGACGTAATGTGAAAGACAAAAAAATCAGGCTTAATATTCATCATGTATTCATTTTTGAACTGATCCTAAAATACATGTAAAAACATTAGCATTGTGTTGTTCGAACATGAATAGGAAGTTGGAACTAGTTTTCTTTGCTGTATTTAATATATGAAAACATGGCATCTTTTTTGTTAGTTTGACCAGTTTGTCAAGTAAATGCAAATAAAAAATAATTATTTTATTTGGGATTTGGGAGAAATAAAGTTTTTCTATATCGCTTTGGAGCATTTCTCATGTATTTCTCAGAAATAATTTTTTCAAAACACACGGTTTAACCTCCACATCATCAAGTCAGTTGTGCACAACATTAAAGCAAATTCTTATTGTTTTGGCCAAATTGCAAATGCGTTGGTACAATCATGTAGATGATTATGTACAATTGTCTGCTGTTTCCTATTTTTAGTTGCTTATGTCATTTTCATTAAAATACATTATACTGGCTTTCAGTTGAATAGTCTTATACCTCCAAACATTATTTAATTGCCTAAACTATATGCACAATAATTTCTTTTTGCCATAATCTCACAAGCATGTTTCCTATAGATTTCTTTTAAGACTTGTGAACCGTAAAGATAAATTGCGTCCAAGTGAATCTTGAAACTACAGTAATGAAGGGGAATGTTTGAAGTGTTAGATCACAGGACGTGTACAAATATTGTCCTCTAGTTCCTCTTTCAGCATTGCACATAGAGTACAACGGTGTGTTTGCTACTGTAAAAACATTTTGAAACCTCTCCAAACATTTCTGTACATTTAAGAAACGTACTGTTGCCACAATTTAGAAATGATAGTTGTGGCAATTGAAAAGTTCAGGGCTGTTTAGTGCAATGAAGATATTTTTGAGTTGGAGAGGTTTCAAAATGTTTTTACATTGTATGTTTGCATAAACTTTGTAATTGTGTTATTTTTTTATAGTTTTTGTCCTGTATCACAATCTCATTGTAATTTCGTAAATCTGTAATTTCAAATACACAAATGTGTAACTTCATACTGTTGAAATTGAAAAGTTGCAGTCTTGTTCATTTACAATCGCCATTGTCGAAACTGAAGCCATATCTATCATTCACATCAGAAAATACTGACACACATAATTGTGTTCTCTTATCATATTGACAACATGGCTAAACATTTTCACTGTCTTGTTCATAAACAATGACACAAGGACTTACCATTTTGATGGCACTGACATGTTCACTGGTGTAAAAATTTACTTTTGAGAGATGAACTAAGGATTTTAAACAAGTTACGCTTTTGCAGGAAATCCATGATGTTGTGCAGTTTGTACGAATTGTTCTGAGAAATGCACTTATTATTTTGTTCATTTTAAGAATGATTCGAAAAATAAGACAAAGCGACTCAGAAAAACTGTAAACACGTACCTACAGTATAAATAGTGAATACAGAAAAACTCGAAATATTTTTGGAGTTGACTCTTAATTTTTCTGTGTCTTATTTTGTGTTCTACAAAAGGAAAGGGTCATATACAGGTTTTGAATGATGTGAGGGTGAATAAATGTTGACCTGTTTTATTTTATTTATTCAGCTTAAGCTCATATGCTTTTCTTGGTTGCAGTAGATAGTGGAAGAAATTCAGCCAAAAATGGTTTTCAGCACAATGTTTAAAAACATCCCACATTACTTTTAAACGTAGTTGACAAAATGTGCAGAAAAGAATTAATAACTTATTTAGAAGATGAGTTAAGCATTTGTGTTTTAATGTGCTTACACTATCTTGACGTTGTATTCGAAACCTTGTATTACTAGCACTTCTCGTGAATATTGCTTACTTAGACGAATCGCTTGCTGTTTTCCTCAATTGTAAGTCGCTTTGGATAAAAGCGTCTGCCAAATGAATAAATGTAAATGTAAAATGTAATGTTCCCGGTGGTTAGTAATAGTTAACAGGAAATGTCTAAAGTAATAGATAACCTCTAACAGCATTGCCAGTATACTGAGTGTATTTTTCTGCAGTAAATGATGATCTATTGTTTTTTAAATCTGTATGTATGTTTCTTTAGTCCAGTGCAAACAGCTCTTGTGAATGTAATGAGTTGATGTGTTTGAAAAAAAAAAGTTCCCATGTAGCCTGGACACTGTATTTGGACCAAAAGGTTTCAAACAAACAAGCCTTTTCTTCATTTACGTCCACATTAGTCTTGCAATAAGTTTTATGTTATTTAAAGTGGACCAAGATCCCACATCTATAAATGAATGAATGTCATTGCAAACTCTTGCCCTGGAAAGCCATCTCACTATGGAAAGGCTTCAGATCACATGAACACACCTTAACGTGATGTTGACATCCCAGCGTTAGATAAAAGAAACATGAATGTTAGAGGCCGTTTAAACCATTTGTTGCATTTGCAGACGAATGATGCAAGACATTTCTTCAAACTTCCCTTTAATAGCTCTTTTTGCAATGAAGTTGCAATAACCGACTGATCTTATGAGGTAGTGATGCACTGATGCCATTTTTAAGGACTGAGTAAGAAGACTGATATTTTTCCTGTACTCGCCGATACCAGTGCCTGTATTTGTATTTTTTGTGAGGTGGCAATTTTCCAAGCAAAACACAGTGAGACTAATAAAAATAGAACAGCTTCTTTATTACAAACAACTCAAACACTTTCATCAAGTTATTTTTATGTGCTTGTCACAAACGTTCAGAGCAAAGATTTCCAAATAACCTCCAAAAGGCATAATAATCGAGGGCATAATGAAAAATAATACAAAAATCATAGTGTGAACATGAGATATCGTGTGTGTACTGGTTTAGCTATATTTGTGATAGATTTGTGGTTTAGCTATATCATAAGCCTGATATAAAATCAATGGAAGTCTATGCCCCGGTTTAAGACTAGTCCCAGACTAAAATGCTAATCTGAGTTGCCTTACTTCTAATAACTTGCAGTGACAAATCTTAAATATGTCAATGCCATTGATTTGTCTCAAGATCCTCAACAGTAATATTATTTACTAAAGCATTTTTATTAAAGTGACTTAAATATTCTAATTTAACTAAGGCCTGGTCCTGGCTTAAGCTAAACCCTGTCTATGAAACCGAGCCTACGTGCGTGCGTGCGTTTATAAACAAACTAACTTTTATAAAATGAAAGCTAGGAAAGTATTTTAAAGCAAATGTCATTGGTTTGATACACTCGTATTTATTCTAATAGATTTTAGACGTGTCTTGCGTTTGGAAAGACTTTTCTGTCGAACTGTATCTCTTGGATGTAGTAAGAAACCCAGAGGAAGTTGTTACATTATAAATGTTCATTGGGTCGCGCGTTGGCTGCGTTGGGGCGCGTCAAATGACGACGCGAGGTCCGGGAACAGCGCAGAAACATGTGAAGAAAAGAGCAGAAGGGACAGATATAGCCGACATGGATTTATTCCTCATCGTCATTATTTCTGTCGTGCTGTTTCTCTTTATAGTTTGGATATGTGGAGACTGGCGGAGAAGGTGAGATTTACTTTGACAAGCGAAACACTACCGTCAGAAATCACGACTTTAACGAAGAAAACACTGTGAACTATACATGTGTACATGATCTAAATGTTGAATGAATCTTAACGTTGTTAGTGTTACTAAATAGAAATGTCCACGTTTGGCTGTTTTAAGTTATAAAGTGAGTTTCTGCTTCTATTACGCGTTTAACAATAAGAACTATTTTATTAAAAAGAGTTTTAGCCTATTTAGTGCTGAATTATGTCAAAATACACTGTTGAACTAATGCAGTGACTAATGTGCATTGAATGTTTTTACAGACGTTTTTCGAAGTGAAATCAAATGTAGTCGAGTGATGTTTACGCATGCGTGACTGGTACAGCGTGTAACTGGGTGAAACATCATGGCAGTAAAGTTTTGAAATATTAAACATACATTTTTATAACATTAAAAAATGATCATAATAAAGATCGTTGTGTTATCTACCTTGGACGAAAAATATATGTATTTTATGGCTTTTTCTGCTGAAATGCTCAAAACTAATGATTTGTCTGAATGCTTTATAGGTTGTAATTTAAACAAAAATTTAAATATTCTGAAAAAAAACATTTGGATGTTCAACTAGATGTTCTCAAAAGACAAAAAGTGACCAAAAAAATAATTTACAGAATATTCATGTATAATAAAAAGAAAGAAATAGTGGAGGGAAAAAGTGTCCATGGCTGATATTCTCATCCTCCATTTAACTTGCTTGTTGTTTAGCAAAACATGCTATGAGATTGACAGTTTTCAATGGGTATGATAATGAGAACTTTTAAGGCCTTTTTTGTAAATATTTTTTTTAAAATTGTGTTAAACTGTCAGTAAAAGTTGATAAATTAATGCCTTTAAACATGTCATACCTTGTTTTAAATGAATATAAAGGAAATTTGTTAATACAAGTGTTTTTAAGAAAATCATGTTTGGAATCTTAAAAAGAAAGATTTCCTGAGAATCACCCAACTCATCTGGATTCACTTAGTATTGTCAACTGGATCATTTCTCCACCCTGTTTTTTAATTTACTTTATCCAAAGTGACTTACAGTGCATTCAAGTCATGCATTCAAACCCATAAGGTGCGTTGCCAACCCAAAGCTTTACCAATTGAGCTATTAGAACAAAATAATCCATAATAATCACATTTCTGTAATCCAGTTTTGGGTGTAATGGGAATAAAGGGAACAATTATGCATTCGCATTACATATATATGTTCCACAAATCAAGCAGTTGTGTTGAAATACTGTAACTACAGCCGTATGTAGTTTTTAGTAGCTCTTATTGTTCATTATTGCTCATTTGTTTAAGGCAGTTCATATTCTGTGTTTACATTTTTGTATTAAGACCAATAGACTGCTATTCTTACAAATATCCCATTCCTCAAATGTAAAAAAACCCACACAAATAAAAAACGTTTATTTTGCCAATGTGGTCAACATTGAGCTATTAACACTATGCTCCTCATATAGCTTGGACAAAATAAAGTAAAAAATATAAAAAATAGTGATTGTGTGTGTTTGTGTTTTTAGACGTATAGGAGAGCCTCCATTAGTGAGCGGTCTGCCCTTCTTAGGTGTCACGCTGGATTATGCCAGAGACCCTTTGGGTTTCATAAGAGACACTCAGAAGAAATACGGCAATGTCTTCACGTGCAAGATCGCCAGAAAGTATTTCACTTTCATCACAGATCCTTTGTCATTCTCTCTGGTGGTACGGCAGAGTAAAAATCTGGACTTCCAGAAGTTTGCTATGGGCTTCTCAAAGCGGGTAAGTCAATCTTTTATTTAATGATCATCTCTGTTTACTTTAACCCAGATATATTCTTCAGTTCTGGGAAGTGTACTGATTCACTTGGCACAGATGCTGTAACAAGCATTTACTTGTTGGGTATTATTGAGAAACTCAATAAAAGGAAATTGCTCAAGTGATATGTCTAGACATGTATAAATAACTTCTGTAGATAAACAACAACTGTGAATTGTATACAAAATTATTATTTTTATTTAAAAAGATTTGTTTGGTTGTCTTTGACTGGATTAGTAAAGAGAATGCAGTGGAAAGTTTCCAGCACATTCTTTAATACTATTGAAGGATCTCACAAAAATGCCAGCACAGGCAAAAACAGTGACAATTTAAGAATCGGAAATATAAAATCTTTTTGGTCTCATATTCTTCACATTCTCTCTCTCGTCTCGCAGGTGTTTGGCCACGCTGACTTCACCTCGCCAGTTCTCAGCGAGAGTTATAGGGAAGTTCATTCAATCTTCAGACAAACGCTTCTGGGTCCATCCCTGCAGGAGCTGACGCAGAGCATGCTGGGTAATCTGCAGGCGGTTCTGGGTCGAGGCGTGACGCGTGAGCACGGCTGGGTGGAGGAGGGTTTGCAGAACTTCACCAACCGCATCATGTTCGAGGCGGGCTTTGTCACTCTGTTCGGAAGGGACGCCGGGCTCCTTGGGTCCGATGCCGTGAACTGTGGCAGGACGTGCATTCAGAAAGCGGCTCGGGATTTTCTGGTGTTTGATCGGGCGTTTCCTGTGCTGGCCGCGGGGGTTCCCATCAGGCTGTACGTGCCGGCGTGGCGGGCGAGGGAGGCTTTAGCAGAGGAGCTTCTGCACAATGAGCTTCATCGCAGGAACTGCGTCTCAGATCTGATTCAGCGCAGGATGGACGCGTTTGACCGCATGTGTTTGGACGAGACCGGTAAAGCGCGCACACACGTGTGTATGCTGTGGGCGTCACAGGCTAATACACTGCCGGCGGCCTTCTGGAGCCTGTATTACACACTGAGGTGAAACAGCAAATCAAGATTGTCAAACTGATAAACTATAGTGATACTTTGTGTGCGTGTGTGTCTGTGCGTGTGCGCGTGTGCGCGTGTGCGCGTGTGCGTGTGTCTGTGTGCGTGTGTGTGTGTGTGTGTGTGTCTGTGTGCGCGTGTGTGTGTGTGTGTGCGTGTGTGTGTGTGTCTGTGTGCGTGTGTGTGCGTCTGTGTGCGTGTGTGCGTGCGCGTGTGCGTGTGTGTGTGTGTGTGTCTGTGTGCGTGTGTGTGTGTGTGCGCGTGTGTGTGTGAGTGTGTTTGTGTGCGTGTGTGTGCTTGTGTGTCTGTGTGCATGTCTGTGTGTGTGCGTGCGTGCGTGCGTGCGTGTGTGTGTGCGTGTCTGTGTGCGTGCGTGTCTGTGTGTGTGTCTGTGTGCGTGTGTGTGCGTGTGTCTGTGTGCGTGTCTGTGTGCGTGTCTGTGTGTTTTTTTGTATGTATGTTTAAATATGTGTTTATTTGTGTTTGTGTGTTTGTTTGTGTCTCTGATATGATGACTCTCTTTATTATCAGATGTTGTGTCTATCTGCTCTTGACCCTGTGAATGACTTTAGTTTTCTTTGTGTTTGTTTCAGATCGGCTGAGGCTCTCGCTGCGGCTCGCTCAGAGGTCCACAGAGTTCTGTCGGGTCAAGTGTTAAATGATCCGGACCGTCCCATCCGTCTCTCCAGAGAGCAGCTGGATTCTATGACTGTACTCGGTGTGTCTTTGATTCTGTGGCGTAGATCATGAATACTTGTCTTGGCCTGTTCTTAAAATACATAATCAGAGTTTAATTCTGTGATGTGTATGCAATAAACATACATCGTAACATGTTTATACATGAAAACATTTTGGCAAGTCAATGTAAGAGTTGTTTTGTCAGTGA
Organism: Oreonectes daqikongensis; assembly: GCA_026939265.1. Taxonomy (NCBI): domain Eukaryota; kingdom Metazoa; phylum Chordata; class Actinopteri; order Cypriniformes; family Nemacheilidae; genus Oreonectes; species Oreonectes daqikongensis. The sequence continues at coordinate 309,718 of JAOTQM010000465.1, forward strand.
ATACAAATTAAATGCATGAAACAATCAAAAGATCAGCAATATTTAACTTTAAACTGCATAAAGATTCAATACACACACAAACCATTGACTTATTGTTGAACTAATTGTTATGCTGATAACATGTTGGATAAAATCAATGTTTTAAAGTCTACTTTGAGTTATATAGCTTAACTTTAAACAATCATGTATCACATGACATTCAGGTGAAATAATAATGCAAGTTTCTTTTAGAAAGTATTATTGAAGAAGCCCTTCGACTGTCCAGCGCTTCCATTATGATCCGTGTGGCCAAAGATAACTTTAATTTAACACTGGATTCGGATGAGACCGTATCCATAAGGAAAGGAGATTTCATCGCTCTGTACCCCCAACTTATACACCTGGACCCTGACATCTACCCCGACCCCACAGTAAGACCAAAAACTCTTATATTACACAAAAAGTCTGTACTTCAGACAGGATTTATGTCCTTTTTTCGTTTTACTTTGAATACAAAGTAAAATAACCTTAGACCAAAATATGTACATAAACAAATGTCTGGGTAAATATTGTTTAGATCATGGAAGTAGGAAAACATCTCTTTGCTGACCTTGCAAAACAAGTCTGTATTATTTAATCATATATATTTATGTGAAATTGTATTGATCTGAAGAATGGATAAGGGGTGTGTATTACAAATGTTGAAGCTAATATGTAAAATACTATCACATGACTATACGACATCAGGGTTTGTATGTTACACAAGCTAATTGTGTATTTGTCTTTGGTTCACAGGAGTTCAAATATGACCGCTTTCTGGATGAGCGAGGAGAAAGGAAAATTAATTTCTTCAAAAACGGACGGCGACTTAAGCACTTCCTGGTTCCGTTTGGCTCTGGCACCAGCGAGTGTCCTGGTCGCTTCTTCGCAGTAAATGAGATAAAAGAGTTCCTCGCGCTGGTTCTGTGGTTCTATGATCTGGAACTGGATGACATCAATACCGCCCTGGTTCCGGATTGTACCCGAGCAGGTCTGGGTATCCTGCCACCCTCACGAGACGTTCTGCTCAGATACAGAAGAAGAATGGAGACTGCGGGATGAGAATAAAGACTAAAGATCTTGACTTCTTTTAAAGAATATGTTGCATAAATGCACTTATTGTCTATGCAAAATTTTATAATATAAATGATAAAATGGACCAATCTTAAATCTGTTCTGTTTTTTTATGTTTTTTTTTTTTTGTGTGTATTTTGGAGCATTCTTTTATTTTTATGTTGTTGACCTTATTAAATAAGTAAAGGCCACATAGGCTACCCAAAACTAACCAAAGTGGAAATGAAACATCACCAAATAAACAATCGTAACTTGATTTCTTAACTTTGCGTATTATTTTAATCCTGCATGAAGGAATTATAGCCGTTGCAGATTGTTTTCCCGTTAATTCTGCATGTCGCGCCAGCACGCGCACGGCGGGTCTGACGGGAGCGCGCTCGCGCAGCCGCATCAGATGAGAAGCGCAGTCGAGATCAGATCCAGACTAAGCACAGTCATTATTACAGAAACCTCTGAAATCAAGAAAATCATCTGTACATCGCGGAACAGCGTTCACAGTCATCTGATGCCCTGTTGATGCGTCAAGGTGAGTGCGCGTCATCCCTACCGCGTCCTCCAAGCGTCAGAAAACGCGTTGTCATCGGTGTGATACACAGAGATTATACAATATAGGCTATATATGTTCGCTAAATTGCTAAATGATGGTGTTCTTTTATTCTCTATACAGTTAGCCTAACTCTCATGTGCGGGTTAAAAACGCAACATTGCTTGCGTCAACAACCCATATTATCATGTTTGTTTGTTAGGCCTAAATATTATATTTTTTATTCTACAGTTATATAAATGATCTGTTGAGTGTTTGTTGGAAATGTTTTGATGTGATAGCCTACTGTGATGGTCTGTGGCCCACTTGCTCATGCAAACCCATCTGTGGGTGATGCAAATAAACAATCAAATAAATGCGCATTTTCTCTGGTATTTGTTGTGCTATGTGAAATCGTGTTTATGCTGTTTTCTCTGTTTCAGTTGTGTTTCTGTAGAAAACCGATCTGCTGTGTGTGTCTGTGTGTGAAACAGGATCGTAAACATGTCACTGTATCCCTCTTTAGAAGACATGAAGGTGGATAAGTTCATCCAGGTTGGTCACACTGGTTTTTCTGACCTGAAATGAGTTAATCGATCTTTATTATACAATTGGCTTGCCTTTATGTAAGCCAGTGTGGTTTTATGGTGTTCATTAGTTTTAAAAAATAATGCTATTTTAGTTATCAGTAGCTGAACAATGTTATTTAAACCAACATACACCACTGGAGTGCTTTTTAGCACTTTATGCAATATAGATTTTTTCAAAGCAGCTTTAAGTTAATTTATTATTAAAGGGATCTTTAGGGGAATCAAATCTGTTATTGCTGTGGCTGCATATTTATGTAAAGAAAAAAAGCCCAATTGGTTTTTTATTGGTACACAAATATAGGCCTATAATACATGATGAATTGCAATCATTTTATTATTCATTATTTTTTGTGCCTGCTTTGCAACACTGCAAAATTGTAAACGATCGAAATAAATGTGAATTGAATAATTCTGCTTTCAAGCTTCAAATAAAAAGAGAGTAAGCGTACATTTTCCGTGAATGTTTACGTTTATTCCTGTAGGCTCACAACACACCCACCGCCAGCCCGTCAAAAGCTTTACCTCTTCCAGAATCATCCAGAACCCAGCATGAGCTGAGCATCACTTACTATGAGAATAAATCTGAAGAGACGGGTACGAATCAACAGCAAGTGTCTATGTGCAGGCTACAACACATTTCGAGGTTAATGTCATTCTGTATGGTCGTGTGTGTTTGTGTGTTTAGGTACATCAGGCCGGTTGTACCCGGAGCTGAATGAGTTTATGGGTCTAAACCTCAGCGTAGATGCTCTTCAGACTTTTTCATCTTCAGTGCCCGACCAGAGCGGCGGGGTGAGTGTAAATTTGGTTATGAAAATACAGGTAGCAATACTTATTTCAATACATCAATCTAGAAACCTGTTTGTTAAAAATGAATTGAATTGACTTAGTAGCTACATTGTGATGTTACCATATGAGGAACAAGATCATTGATAAAATATGTGAAACGGTGTTAGTAGTCAATGCTTTTGTTTCAGGCTCTCGGTGTCCGGGCGTCTGGGACGAGCTGGGCGGCAGCACCGATAACAGGGGGTGACGTGGGTGTGAAGAGGGCAGAGATTCGACAGGGTGTACGGGAGGTGGTGCTTTGCAAAGACATGGATGGGAAGATTGGTCTCCGTCTCAAAGCCATTGACAATGTATTACTTTAATGTTTTTTAAACCAGAAACCTATCATCTAGGTGTTTGTTGTTTTCATCAGAATCACATGACCGTTGCCATTGTTTGTGAGTGTGTGAAAATGTGTTTCAGGGTGTGTTTGCGCAGCTGGTGCAGGCGAACACCGCCGCAGCGTTGGGTGGATTGCGCTTCGGCGATCAGATTCTGCAGATCAACGGTGAATCGTGCGCCGGCTGGAGCAGCGATCACGCACACAAGGTGCTGAAGAATGCCAACCCGGAGCGCATCACGCTGGCCGTGCGAGACAGGTATACACGGAGCATGACTGCAGGGTTTCACGTGTGCCGCTGTTTTATTCATGAGGATCAGATGCTTCAGACTGAATTATTGATGAAGAAATCAGACACAGGAGCGTGTGCTGCTGTCCAGTTGCGTCGCAATGCTTAAACTGCACAGGCGCTCATGTTTAAAGAGTAAATAGCTTGTGTTTTTTAAGGGTCTACTTTGGTTTATGGAGTGTCTGCAACAGGTTTATGTACATACATGGTGTTAAAACACTATTATTTTGTAATAATAAGCCGTTTTTATTACCTTACTCTCAAATGATTCGTTCCACGATTCATCGGTCTAATCCCCGCCTTTCTGCTAGCGTAGATGTGATGTGATTGGTCAGATGGTCTAGTCTGATGTGATCGGTCAGATGGTCTAGTCTGATGTGAGATCGGTCAGATGGTCTAGTCTGCTGTGATCGGTCAGATGATCTAGTCTGATGTGATCGGTCAGATGGTCTAGTCTGATGTGATCGGTCAGATGGTCTAGTCTGATGTGATCGGTCAGATGGTCTAGTCTGCTGTGATCGGTCAGATGGTCTAGTCTGATGTGATCGGTCAGATGGTCTAGTCTGATGTGATCGGTCAGATGGTCTAGTCTGATGTGATCGGTCAGATGGTCTAGTCTGCTGTGATGGGTCAGATGGTCTAGTCTGATGTGATCGGTCAGATGGTCTAGTCTGATGTGATCGGTCAGATGGTCTAGTCTGATGTGATCGGTCAGAGGTCTAGTCTGGTGTGATCGGTCAGATGGTCTAGTCTGATGTGAGATCGGTCAGATGGTCTAGTCTGGTGTGATCGGTCAGATGGTCTAGTCTGATGTGATCGGTCAGATGGTCTAGTCTGATGTGATCGGTCAGATGGTCTAGTCTGATGTGATGGGTCAGATGGTCTAGTCTGGTGTGATGGGTCAGATGGTCTAGTCTGATGTGATGGGTCAGATGGTCTAGTCTGATGTGATGGGTCAGATGGTCTAGTCTGATGTGATTGGTCAGATGGTCTGGTCTGATGTGATCGGTCAGATGATCTAGTCTGATGTGATCGGTCAGATGGTCTAGTCTGCTGTGATCGGTCAGATGATCTAGTCTGGTGTGATGGGTCAGATGGGTCTGATGTGATGGGTCAGATGGTCTAGTCTGATGTGATGGGTCAGATGGTCTAGTCTGGTGTGATGGGTCAGATGGTCTAGTCTGGTGTGATGGGTCAGATGGTCTAGTCTGCTGTGATCGGTCAGATGGTCTAGTCTGCTGTGATCGGTCAGATGATCTAGTCTGATGTGATCGGTCAGATGGTCTAGTCTGATGTGATGGGTCAGATGGTCTAGTCTGATGTGATGGGTCAGATGGTCTAGTCTGGTGTGATGGGTCAGATGGTCTAGTCTGGTGTGATGGGTCAGATGGTCTAGTCTGCTGTGATCGGTCAGATGGTCTAGTCTGATGTGATGGGTCAGATGGTCTAGTCTGGTGTGATGGGTCAGATGGTCTAGTCTGGTGTGATGGGTCAGATGGTCTAGTCTGATGTGATGGGTCAGATGGTCTAGTCTGATGTGATGGGTCAGATGGTCTAGTCTGGTGTGATGGGTCAGATGGTCTAGTCTGGTGTGATGGGTCAGATGGTCTAGTCTGCTGTGATCGGTCAGATGGTCTAGTCTGGTGTGATGGGTCAGATGGTCTAGTCTGCTGTGATCGGTCAGATGGTCTAGTCTGCTGTGATCGGTCAGATGATCTAGTCTGATGTGATCGGTCAGATGGTCTAGTCTGATGTGATGGGTCAGATGGTCTAGTCTGATGTGATGGGTCAGATGGTCTAGTCTGGTGTGATGGGTCAGATGGTCTAGTCTGCTGTGATCGGTCAGATGGTCTAGTCTGATGTGATCGGTCAGATGGTCTAGTCTGCTGTGATCGGTCAGATGGTCTAGTCTGATGTGATCGGTTTAGCGCGCGTGTTCAAGTTTTCGCGAGCAGGTGGGGATTATTTCTAGATACGTAGCTACACGGAGGTTAAAGACTCGGACGGGTCACGACTCGTTCGTGTGATTCAGAGTCGACTCTTTGTTATTCGTTCACCTTCGGATTTACAACTTTGGCTGACTGCTTACTTTCAAACACGGCAACATTACACAATGCATGAAATGTAATTTTGATGATCTCGTGGAATTTACTCTTTAAAACAGGAAATGTAAGATTGTGCAGAAGAAGTGACGTTTATAGCTAGTTGGCAAATATCAGAAGAGTGACTAACTAAACGCTGTTCAATGCTTGTGCTAATATAGAAACCCTCACTGATAGACTCCGTCCCCGTTTGCAGGCCACTGGAGAGAAGCGTCACCCTTCACAAGGACATGAACGGACAACTGGGATTCATCTTCAAGAAAAGCAGAATCACTTCAATAGTGAAGGACAGCTCAGCGGCACGAAACGGACTCCTCACCGATCATCAGATCTGCGAGATCAACGGTCAGAACGTCATTGGACTGAAGGTAATAACACGTTTCTCTTCTGATCTCAATGCAACGCATGCAGCAGGTGAGCTGGAAAAGACTCTTTTCGTCTTTTATTATTAGGACCCCCAAATCACCGACATCCTCAATTCCAGCGGGGGTGTCGTCACGGTAACGGTGATGCCGGTGGTTATCTTTGAACACATGATGAAACGGTATGGAAAATAAACTGCTCGTGCAGTCAGGCCTCTATTCAAATCCACTTTGCTTTACTTCCCCACACAAATGTGTCCTTTACATTTGACATCGCTTTACTTTCTTGTTTTCTCTGTCGCCGCAGGATGTCCAACAGTATTGTGAAGTCTCTAATGGATCACTCTATCCCCGAGGTGTGAGGTGCTTCCGATCGAAGCGTACGGCAGAGCTGCTTTTGTCGCACGAGGACACGGTTTGGAGTCGTCGGGGTTGCTCTGCGGATGTTTGCGTTTGTGGTCGTGTGTTATTTTGTGCATGCGTGTGAGAGAGATCGTCAACAGACAGACAGACACAAGAAAACATACAGTAATGGTCTCAGTTTTACCTTGAAACCCCAAAAATCTCTTCATGTGGTTCCAAACTTTCTTTATTCCGTAAACCGAAAAAAGAGTAGAATGTCTTATAAATATGAAAGAAAAGCATAATTATAGTTGTCCATACATCCCATCCCATATCTTCTAAAGTCATGCAATAGTTACATGGACTGTTCTGCTAAATGTTTAAATGTAAATGCATTTTATAAAACTTCAGTGGTCCTTTCTGGTCATCTGTAGATGTCAATAGCATCACAGAGGTTTGGGAAGACATCGGTGAGTTTATGGCAGTATTTTTATTTTTGGGTGTACTGGTCCTTTAAATATTCTCCTTCATCTTTAGAATCTTCAATTCCTCACAGTTCTCCCTCAAAAAAGAAATATCATGAAAATATACTATTAATAATAATAATGCAGGTATATATATATACAGTTTGAAAGCCATTTAAATCTATGTACTGCTAAAGAGAGTTGTGTATGAAAATACAGTAGAGTTCAGAGATCATGTACATAATAAGCAACGCAATCGATCGCTTTCCTCAGAATCTGTTACTGTAACTCGCTGGCTTACAGATGAGCAGCACAACGTTGTGAAACTGCTGTTATATGCTCATCTGATATCAGGTGTTTCTTCTCTTAAAGAAATATTGTTTATTAGACCTATTTACAACTTCATGTGTATGGACAGCATCTGTTTGTGCTGTGGTTTAGAGCCGACTGATATGTTGAATATTCACTGTATTTGCTCTCATTTTGTTGCCGATATAAAACATTGTGATTATTACTGCGATCATTTTAATGTTCTTTTTATGTTGCAACCTGCACTCAGGTCAATCCTGCAGGGAAAAGAAGTGTGAATAAAACCCAAAGAACAAAAGAAAAATTGTGTGTGGAGACAGCAGCGACTAAGAAGCCTGATATTGAAGTGCAAAAGAAATAAAGAAGCTCATCTGACCTCACTTGTTCTGTCTTTCTTTGACCAAAAACACCATCGAGTTTCTAAAAGACGTAAAAAGATATACAATGCCTATAACATCACACATGCGTCCACAGTCTTTTTGACAAAAAGTGCAATTTGGAAACCCAAACATTGTGATTTGCTTGACTCGACCTTTCTTTACGATAGCGACAAATAAGCACTAAAATAAATTAAAATACAATTTTAAGCTCAACATGGAATTACACTGTATCCTGTTTACTTTCTCAGTGCATTAACAATTATTTGGTGCATGTAGGCTACTCGAATAACAAAACAAGTTTACCTTTAGGCCTATTTCTTATCAGAATAACACATTTTTGGAAATAATTTTATAGCAGTCGAGAAGGGTTTGATAAAGATGGGAGCAGGGGTACATCCTTAAAATTTTGTTCCAGGCCACATGTATTTTGGTGATGGTTCCGTTATCTCAAGTTATGAGATAAATACAGCGATTACAGCCTATAGAGAATCTGTCTTTAGCGCCCCCGTGAGGATAATTCAAGAAATTAGAATCAGAATCAGAAAGAGCTTTATTGCCAAGTATGTTTTCACGTACAAGGATTTTGTTTTGGTCACAGGAGCTTTTATACATAAGTGTAAACATTAAACAGTGCAGACGTAGCAGACATTAAATTAAAATAAGAATAAAGAATAGTACAGTAATAATAAATAGGGTGAATATACTAGTGATAAAGTGACATAGTGCAATAGTTTAGAGGTTAAATTAGGTTCTCTGGTGTCAAACATTTACAAGAAATGTCAAACATCTTTAAAAACTGTTGCTGAATCTAAAGTTCAATTTAATAGTTTTAGCTAACAGATGTTTGAATGGAGGCTTAAGTTTAACATAGTGTGTTACGTACTTTGAGAAAACCGATTCACGTTGCGTTTGCAAAGTTTGTAATTTGCCTTAATAAGAAAACATCTCTCTTAATTTTATCAGTCAGTTTTAATCATCTAAGAAAACGTTTACTTTGTTCATTTAAATGCTAAAGTACAATTAATGTGAAAACTTTATTTATATACACGTTTTGACGAACTTTGACCTTGTTTTAAAGTAAGCACAATTTCTCTGTATATTTGCAGCATCGCTTACACAACAGTACACAATCTTTATCATTATTATTATTATTACAATTTTTATTGCTTATTTTTGCTTTTTAAAGACAGGGAGCTCTCGCGAGGACACGTCTGCGTGATCACTGCCACGTTCATTTAAGTATTGCAGAAACTGGGCGGGACTAGGAGAAGTGAGCGCTGATTGGTTACATGACGCATAGCGCTTTCCTATTGGACTAATTCCACGTCCATCAAAAGTAGACTGGTTCCGCTTTACCTCAGCTGGATGTGAGATTCGTGTGAGATTTCTGCTCGGTTTAGCGCATACAATGCAGAGTTGTATACCGAATTATTTACTCAGTTATTATATTAGTAAGTAATCACATAACTATATCATTTCAAACATGGGCCAGAGGAAAACTCTTCGCTCTCAGGCCAGGAAAGGTAATTTTAAGATGCTTTTATACAGTAAACATTGGTGATGCGCAAATTTATTTACAACGTGTAATATTTTTATTTAAGGTGTTAAATGCAAGAGAAAGATATGCACACATATGCTGAGGTATTTGTTAAATATTTTAAGCGTGGTATTTTTGCTATGTTTGAATGTGGAGGATGTAACCATACATTCATCAGTCATACCAAAATACTCAAATGTTTTGGTACCATGGTATTCCTGACGCACCTTGGAGTACCATGCAAATATAGTGGCAGATAATAGAGTACTGTGGTATTATCATATGATATCATCACTTTACTACAGTACCACCACCGTACTATAGTACTGTTTCGTAAGGGGTGTTATGGTACATATACTGTACCAGGGTACCATGGTGTTGTTATATAATATATCATGGTTACACACCTCAGTACTTTTTTTATAAGCAATAATTTGACAAGGTAAATCATGTAAGAGTATCATGTATGTGTGTTGAAGGGATAGTTCACCCAAAAATATCAATTCTGTTACATTTACTCACAGTTGTTCCAAATCTGTGTAAATGTCTTTATGATGAGCACAGAGAAAGATATTTGGAAGAATGTTTATAATTATAACCAAACAGTTCTTGGACCCTATTGACTACCATAGTAGGGAACTTTTCCATAATATTACATGTTAAAATGTTTGCTATAAAACTTCATTCACCAATCTTACCATAGCAGCTCACAACATTGTAATATTAAAAAAAATGTTTGTTACACACTGTATTATCTTATACTCCAAATCTTAAAATAAACCCATAATAATCAATAAGTGCCTGCGACTGTAGCTATTTATGTGAAGAAAATTTCATTCCCAAATGCAATGACTATACAAAAGACTACAGTTTTGCGCTGAGATAATTTAGCGATATGAGCTTATTTTTAGTTCATGTATGTATTCATTTAGAATACAGAAGAGCAATAAAACAAAAGTGTAGTTATTACTGCAATGACTATTAATGTTGTTTTTCTATATTTAGTTCATGTGTGTAGAAAGTGTTTGCTATAAACATAATTTTTTGTTATACATTTCTTCACACAAATTTTGTGTTTTTGATGTAACCTTTTTGATCGAGTTAAGTCTTTTGCATAGTTTTAGACAATAAGAGACATTAATATATCTTGTGGCTTTCCTGTAGCTCAGTGGTTAGATCACGGCGCTAGCAACGCCAAAGTCATGGTTTTGATCCCAGGGATTGCACATACTCAGAAACAAATGTATAGTATGTACATCAGTCAGCTTTATTGTCAATTCTGCCACAAGTACAGTACATACAAATGGAGGATTGAAATTACATTACTCTCAGATCCCAGGTGCATACAGATAACATAGAATAAACATATATCAAAAAATATATCAAATTACAGATAAATAAAAAATCTATATATATATACACAAAACAACTTTACAAAGTTAATTTAATTTTAAAGTACAGTACATTTAATAATTATAATAGAAATATTAATAAGAATCTAAAGAATTATAAAGAACATTATATTACAGAATGCATAATATTATTGCAAATGTTCTATAAGATGATGTACATTAGCGACAGGTAACTGTAAAAATAATTGTCTGTGGGATAAATGCAACGATTAATCTTGATTCTAGATGTTATTTAATGCTTGATTTCTGAGGTCATTTGATAATTTTGTGCTCCTTGTAGACACTAATATAAGAACTTTTTACACCTACAACAGTAACTAAGGGGAGGGCGGGCCTTAGCGAAGTGTCAGTTGTGTCAAGGTGTCAATGTGCGTTTTGCTATAACTGTTGTCTCCATATGAGGTTTAAAGAGGGTGTGCGTACAGCCGCACTAAAAATACCCAGCAGGCTGTGCATATATCGAATTGCAGCTGAGCCAGGCAGAGCGGAAAGAAGATTCACTTTGATTTGCAGTTTCCTTCGCCAAACCTAAAAACCCACAAAAATGGGGGAAACCGGTGCGGACGGAGACAAAACGACAGGTAGACTGATGTGGTTAGAAATGGTTTGTTTTTGGATGGTGTGAAGTCAGTTATATTACATTAAACAGTCGGCTGTAGTGTAACATTTCATATTGGGTTGTCGAATTCAGTGCTTGTAGGAGCATGAGTGTGTGTGTTTGCACTTTTTGTATGTGGTGTTGGGTTCATATATTTCACAAAGAGTGAATTGCCTTATAGCAAAAGCTTCTGTGTAACTAATATACTGTCATATCATTTGTAGTATGTCAATGAAATGAATATGTTTCATTGATTTACTAACTGTTGTAGTGTTATGATTGGTTGAATTTGCACTGGCTAACTATGAAACCACGCCCCCAGGGTTACGTAGCCACACCCCTATATAGATTAAAAAGTAGAAGCATCAGAGAGAATATTAGTGCACGCTATGATCATGTCTTGTGTGTGCGTTTTACACACGCATGGATGACCTTCCCAGTCAAGTGTAATACAGTCTGTTACATGATCCCGAGGTTATTTTTTAATCCTTTGTTATTCGCCTCTTTGAGTGTAACATTCCCTTTTTACATTTTGACCTCATTTTGAGCGTTATAGAGAATTAGGGAGGGACAAAGTCAGAACATCTAGTGTGACTGCTTCATAGCTGCCAAAAACATAGAAATACTTTTATTAAGACATACTGGTCAAGATTATGGTGTCATTGAAAGGTGTGATTCTTTTGATCATCTTTACTTGTCATTTCCTATTAAACCAACATCACAGGTTGTGGTTAGTAATGCTGTTATGTGTGGGTTTTGCAAGGGTCGCTCTAATACGGTTCTTCAATGTAGGTTCATGTTCACATCCGTTTTGACACCAGAAATGGACTAAAATCTAAAAGTTTTCATGCTTGTGTTTGTGTCCTTAGATTCTCCGGCGGTAAATACAGCCGTTAAGAGCGATAAGAAGGCCGAGCGGAACTCTATCTTCAGTTGGCTGTTTGTGCTGGCTATGCTGGGTGTTTGGTTATCGGTAGGAGTCGTCTGGTTTAACTTGGTTGACTATGACAATGTGGTTGGTAAGTACGGTTTATTAAAACATATGTGAGCTCAATGTAGTTTCTTATCTAATTCAGACCCGATCCAAAAGCCAACAAAAATTCCTGTTGGTCTGTGAGAAAAGAAAATTTTTTCTTTCAAAGAAGATTTGATCGGAGGGGACTGATTCGACTACCAATCTCGCGGTCGGATCTCCTGGATCTCCTTAGTCAGGGACACCCCTATACTAATTTGTTTATATGGGCAGTGGCGTAGCAGACGGGCGCACACTGTGCCGCCAAAAATATTATTTATGATTTTTTTTTAAAATGGGAAATTTTAAGGGTAGGGTACTGAAACCCTCGGTGCATATGAGCGCGCAAGGTCTAGCTATGACGTCTTCTGTGCTGTGAGCCGGTGTAAAGAGTAGCAGCATGTTTCGCACGCATCCGCAGATAACTCGTAACATGTGCAGCGTTTCCAAACTTACTGAATGTTTGGCCATATACATATAAATTAACACTTTGTCTGTAAATGCACGTAGTTTGTTACTTAGACTGAACGTTGCGCTGCATGATACAAAAAAGTAATATAACCAAAATCACCGCATATAGCTCGGCACAGACTTTCAGAACTTGTCATTCTCTGCATTGAAAGCCAGCGTGCACATCAGGAGGACGAATAAAGAGTGCGCAGGAAAAAAAGGTGAAAGGGACTTTGTGACTGTTTAAATGGTAATGCTTTATTGCATTCCTTCTTTACATGTGGTATCCTAAATAAAGTAACTTTATTGTTAGTTCATTAATGAATGTGCTGTAGGCTATTCCTGTTTGTAAAAAAATATTCATCAAGTAGTTTTGAAAGTTTTGAGGCGATATGTTCTAGTAAGTGGCACAGCATTATTACGTGATGTTTAAGGAAAATTTTAAGCTACTATTGGTGGATTCTTGTGTTTTGAATGTTCCCCTGCATTTCAGACATTTTGCCTAAACACATTAATTTTGCACATTTTTGTGACTTGAATCTGGCTTTTTTATTATTATATAGGTATATGTCCTAAACAAATTCTGTAAATTAATGTTTTTTTGGTGCATCAAACTTTGCGCTGTACCCTTATAACCACCTGCTGTCGTCCCCACGTGCACGCGCGCACACACTGAGACATCATATGTATTTTACATTGTTTAGTGAATCACATCTTTTCTCCTCTGCTCACCTGAAGGCACTCTTGGAGGACTGTATGATGCTGATGGTGATGGAGACTTTGACGTAGAAGATGCCAAAGTTCTGTTGGGTAAGTGGGCTTGACTTATGTTTCTTTTCCTGCATGACCGACTAACTATTTATACTCAAAGTATCAGATATAGACACGAGAGTTTTATTTTAAAACCATCTGGTAAATGTGATCTCACCGTTTGAGATATATTCTTATTTGCATTTGATTCAAAGACTGAAAGGGCATGTGACAGAAGTGGTCCTTTCAAATATAGGGTTTTAAACACATATTTTAAGCAAATCTATAAATACATTAAAGTTAAAGTAAAGTTCTCCAGATGAGCGGTCTGATATTAGTTAATCTCAGACTGTGTGGGGGTGTTACTAAGGAATATCAGATGGGTACATGACACATTCGAACAAGCATAATTGAGCATAAACAAAATAAAATAACACCCAGTGCCTCTGTGTAAAAACAACTGTAACTGCTTACACCCCCATTAGCAGTCGTATCAGAATGCAAACACTTCCTGTAGGTAGTTATTTATTTACTTCCTGTGTTTCACAACGCTCACTCCTCAAGCTTTCAGTATGTCTGTATTCTGAATTTTGAAAAATACGTCAAAAGTGAGGCAATTTCAAGAACATTTTTATGTTTGTTCAAAATGCAGTCTGGTCAGCATCTTTCTTTTTCGTGAATATTTGATAAAAACATACTAAATGCCTTTTGAAAAATTTTAAAGTGTATAATCTGTCTACATGGTTGAAACCTTGTAACTTGTTTTAGTACTTGTTTACCTCACTTTCGTAAGTCACTTTGGATAAAAGTGTCTGAAAAATGCTTTCATGTTAATGTGATGTAAGTGTTATTTTTTCCCCTGCTTGTTTTTTTTACATCTTCCTTTTTCACACATTTCTCAGACATAGAATTGGGAAGTGGTTGTCTGTGTATTTAAAGTGAAACTGTGGTTCTTCTAACCACACATTTCCTTTCGGTCTGACTGCAATAGGCTGATCAGATAGTTTGCATATCTCGAGATGACCTGTGTGTATTTTGTCTGGCTGTTCACACACACACACACACACACACACACACACACACACACACACACACACACACACACACACACACGTATGCAGTATATAAGGATATATATAAGAATTTTCAAAACGACATTTTTTTACAACAAGCGAGTATGTCACATAAACTCAACAAAAATATTTCATATCACCAGCTATTCTTACAATTCTCTTCCTTTCTAAATCAGAGAATGCTACGGTGGTCACTAAAGAAAAACCCTCAAGAAAAGATATATCAGCAGAGGAAGCGAGTGTCCAAGCAGTCCAGTCCAAGCTCTCTCGTAATGACATTTTGATGATTTTAGAGATGCTGCTGTTCATGTGTCTGGTGTTTGCTTGCAACAATATAATAGCAGTTAAAGGAAACAGGCATGCTAGTGTGTCATTTCTGGTCTTTAAAGAAAAGTTGTGTTCTGACTTAGTTCTTGGCATGAAAAGTTGATCGGCTGTGCAGCAAATGGATTTGTAAAACTGAAAGGGACCGATTCACCAAAAATCATTTACTTGCCTTCATGTCATTCCAAACCTATATGATCATCCTGCATAACACAAAAAGAAGATATTCTTAGGAACGATGGTAACCAAACACAATTGGAACCTATTGACTTACATTGTATGGGCAAAAAACCACCGAGACATTTCGCAATATTTTCTTTTGTGCTCCACAGAAGAAAGAGTTTTTTAAACCACATGAGGGTGAATGAAGGATAATAGAATTTGTATTTTTGGGTGAACTGTCCCTTGAGCTTTAATGGTTGACTGATGCACTTTGTAGATCCCTGCATGGTACAGTCCATAAGATATCATGCAAATGTCTTCTCTACAGCCATAGAAAAGCCTTCACAAGACCTCACAAAACATTGTCAGTCTCCCATTGAAATCCTAACACAATTCACATCCGAACATGCATTTATGGGTCTCATCTGAGCACTTGCAAATGGTTCACTTGAAATAAGGCCAAAGAATGTAAAAGTGCATCTCTGCTTTGTAGAATTGTGTGTTATTTTCGGTAATGTTTGCAGAATTGGCTTGTTTTGTCTTTTGTATGGACCGAGCAGTGTCGACTTCATTGTCTTAGCTTTTAGCCTGTGTAAGGTTTATGTACCTGAAGCTGTGTATTGGATCAGTATTGAATATTGGATTGATTTTGTGTTGTTTGTTGATTGTTACAGCAATCACAGATCTTACTTGTAGACAAAAGTCATAATTCACTTTGTGTTCCACCTTCAATGCAGATGAGAGAGCAAAAGAAGTGGGTCCACAGAAGGACAGAGGTATCTAGCATGGGTTCTGCTGTCAGTGGCGCGATGAACAAGACTTTCTGTGCATGCTTTACAGCTTTTTAAAGCACAGCTGCTGTTAAAAGATGTTTCGTCTGTTTTGTTGTAGGTAGACTAATGTGTTTAAGTTGTCACTACCTACTGTATAGGGACACTAAAACTGCTCATGAATTTTTTTCTTGCATGTGGCCAGCTTATTAATGGTTTTACAAGGCATAAAGATGTGGCTAGAGAAAACGTGTGTTTGAAATCTTTCATAGCTTCGTAGTAAATTGTAAGTATATTTATAGATTATGCATTTTGGTGTGTGTGTGTTTTACCTACAACTTCTATTTCTCAGACATAAAACTTCTCAGCATCTTGATATATTGATGTGTTTGCATGGGAGAAGCAAGATGAGTCTTTTGAGATATGAACCTGGTATTCTGTCCCTCATTCTCAGAGCATCCCACCAGAGATATCGGGAGAAAGCTGAAAGCAGCTCTGAAGGAGCAGCTACGAATGATTCATGAGAAGATTGAAGCCCAAAAGATTGCCAAATTAGCCCTTGCTGAAGTCCGTAGCGTTTTGGCTAAAGAGGAGGAGAAGAGACAAGCTGTTCTCGCTGCTAAGAAAGCCAAAGAAGAGGCAGAAGCTAAACTCAGAGAGGAACAAGAGAGAATACAACACGAGAAGCTGAGGGCAGAGAAAGAGAGACTGGAGAAAGAGAAAGCAGAAAAAGAGAGATTAGAGAAAGAGAAAGCAGAAAAAGAGAGACATGAGAAAGAGAAAGCAGAAAAAGAGAGATTAGAGAAAGAGAAAGCAGAAAAAGAGAGACTGGCTAAAGAAAAAGCAGAAAAAGAGAGACTGGCTAAAGAAAAAGCAGAAAAAGAGAGAATAGCCGAAGAAAAAGCCGAAAAAGAGAGAATAGCCAAAGAAAAAGCAGAAAAAGAGAGAATAGCCAAAGAAAAAGCAGAAAAAGAGAGACTAGCCAAAGAAAAAGCAGAAAAAGAGAGATTGGAAAAAGAAAAAGCAGAAAAAGAGAGAATAGCCAAAGAAAAAGCCGAAAAAGTGAGATTGGAAAAAGAAAGAGCTGAAAAAGAGAGATTAGCCAAAGAAAAAGCAGAAAAAGAGAGAATAGCCAAAGAAAAAGCAGAAAAAGAGAGATTGGAAAAAGAAAAAGCAGAAAAAGAGAGAATAGCCAAAGAAAAAGCCGAAAAAGAGAGAATAGCCAAAGAAAAAGCCGAAAAAGAGAGACTGGAAAAAGAAAAAGCCGAAAAAGAGAGAATAGCCAAAGAAAAAGCCGAAAAAGAGAGAATAGCCAAAGAAAAAGCCGAAAAAGAGAGATTGGAAAAAGAAAAAGCAGAAAAAGAGAGAATAGCCAAAGAAAAAGCCGAAAAAGAGAGAATAGCCAAAGAAAAAGCCGAAAAAGAGAGACTGGAAAAAGAAAAAGCCGAAAAAGAGAGATTGGAAAAAGAAAAAGCCGAAAAAGAGAGAATAGCCAAAGAAAAGGCAGAAAAAGTGAGAATGGAAAAAGAAAAGGCTGAAAAAGAGAGAATAGCCAAAGAAAAAGCGGAAAAAGAGAGAATAGCCAAAGAAAAAGCGGAAAAAGAGAGAATAGCCAAAGAAAAAGCCGAAAAAGAGAGAATAGCCAAAGAAAAAGCCGAAAAAGAGAGAATAGCCAAAGAAAAAGCCGAAAAAGAGAGAATAGCCAAAGAAAAAGCCGAAAAAGAGAGACTAGCCAAAGAAAAGGAAGAAAAGGAGAGACTAGCCAAAGAAAAAGCCGAAAAAGAGAGAATAGCCAAAGAAAAAGCCGAAAAAGAGAGAATAGCCAAAGAAAAAGCCGAAAAAGAGAGAATAGCCAAAGAAAAAGCCGAAAAAGAGAGAATAGCCAAAGAAAAGGCCGAAAAAGAGAGAATAGCCAAAGAAAAAGCCGAAAAAGAGAGACTAGCTAAAGAAAAGGAAGAAAAGGAGAGACTAGCCAAAGAAAAAGCCGAAAAAGAGAGAATAGCCAAAGAAAAAGCAGAAAAAGAGAGATTGGAAAAAGAAAAAGCAGAAAAAGAGAGAATAGCCAAAGAAAAAGCAGAAAAAGAGAGAATAGCCAAAGAAAAAGCAGAAAAAGAGAGATTGGAAAAAGAAAAAGCAGAAAAAGAGAGAATAGCCAAAGAAAAAGCAGAAAAAGAGAGAATAGCCAAAGAAAAAGAGAGAGTAGCCAAAGAAAAAGCAGAAAAAGAGAGATTGGAAAAAGAAAAGGCAGAAAAAGAGAGACATGAGAAAGAAAAAGCTGAGAAAGAGAGAATAGCCAAAGAAAAAGCAGAAACAGAGAGATTGGAAAAAGAAAAAGTCGAAATAGAGAAATTGGAAAAAGAAAAGGCAGAAAAAGAAAGACATGAGAAAGAAAAAGCAGAAAAAGAGAGAATAGCCAAAGAAAAAGAGAGAGTAGCCAAAGAAAAAGCAGAAAAAGAGAGATTGGAAAAAGAAAAGGCAGAAAAAGAGAAATTGGAAAAAGAAAAGGCAGAAAAAGAGAGACATGAGAAAGAAAAAGCTGAGAAAGAGAGAATAGCCAAAGAAAAAGCAGAAAAAGAGAGATTGGAAAAAGAAAAAGCTGAAATAGAGAAATTGGACAAAGAAAAGGCAGAAAAAGAGAGACATGAGAAAGAAAAAGCTGAGAAAGAGAGATTGGAGAAAGTTTCTACTAAGAAAGCAGAAAAGGAAAAAGATGAAAAGGCCAAAGATGTAAAAGAAAAATTGTCTGAAAAAGACAAAGAGAAAACAACAAAGGACAAGACAGATAAGGGACATGAACGAAAATCTGACCAATCAGAAAATGAGAAGGCTGATGAAAAGAGGAAAGATGAAAAAATATCTAGACGTGGTCTTCTGAAATCCACCAATAAGAGAAACAAAAAGTGATGATCAGCGCTGATGATAAAACCTGACCCGGGGAAAAACACTAAATGTGACAGAAACTCAAGACAGTGTAGCTTTTCCAGTCATAAGTTACATGATGGTGTAGCTCAACTGTATGTTTTTATTGTTGTGTTTTAGACACAACTTTACAGGAGAATTAACTGAGGCCAAAGATCAGATGTGCTCAGATAAACTCAGTCACAAGTGGAAAGTAAACCAATTTACTGAATATTATTGTTTATATTTCATTGATTTGTTTAAGTCCAAGTCTAGCCTTTGTCATGGTGTTTTTCTTTTAGAGTCCATAATATAAATTAGTGTGGCTTGCACGTTTCAGTTGTATTTTTTTGTAATTTATTGAAGCGTAAAGCTGTTGACATCATTCACTGTTGACGTGTGTTCAGGCGCATTGTTGGCGCGTTGCTATTTTGAAGAACTGACGATAGACTGCACCAAAGACCAACTCAAACCTGGTCTAAAGTCAATGGCGCAATATTTTAAAGAGTGCGTTAGTAGAAAATGTTCACTTTGTTTATTAAACAGATAAACATAATGATTGGCAAAATCAGCAAATCAGTTTCTTCGCTTGAGAAGCGTTCAGATTTTCCACCAACAAACGCCGCGATCTAAAAAGCGGTCCGCCATGGTGAGACCGCAACTGCCTCTTAAAGGGAATGGGAGATGACACTTTGATTGGTTTATTGCACATTACGCACAAAAACAAGAGCATTGGGACAACCCGTAGACCATGCGCCCGGGCGCACAGACCGTTTTTCCATCGTTAAACTAGCAAAAGTGGATTCGGACTGGGGCTGGGCAATATAGGGACGATATGTATTACGGTACATATTATTTATACATGTATCGGGCGCTTCTGATATCGCAACTGTTTCGAATCTGTGGTTTATGCACAGCATAAAGTAGGAAGTACTGCTCAATATAAAATAACGATGAGATTGAATTGTTTATAATGTGCATCTAAACACTCATCAAACATCATCATTATAAATGTACTTTATTATCATGAAAATACCTGTAAAGGTTTGAAGAACAGTCTTCTGCGGCTCATAGTTGAAGTTTCTGCGCGAGAGCGTCCTCTGGCTTTCGGATGTGGTGGCATTTTACCGTAATTCATTGAGAAACTGAGCATAAAGAATTACACGATATCGTCGTAGTCCTAATTCGGACACGTCCTAAGCGCACTTGCGCCGTGCGCTTTATACCGTGTGCTTAGATCGTTAAAGTACGGCCCAAACTGTCAACATGGATGTGAGCAGAGACAAAATAATCAGATTTCGGTCCTTTCTGTTTGGAATTGTACTGATATTTATATCTTACATATAGCAGTTTATATAGATGTTATGTAGATGTGGATGTTGACCACGTTTTCTGAACATGCAGGTCAGATCAGATTGAGTCAGTGAATCAGATTACTATAGGCCTATATATATAAAAATAGGATACTGTTGATTTTATGAAAGTCAAAATGTTGAGTCAAAATGACTTTTTTTGAATGCACATAGGTGGTTTTAACATGGTTCAAGGTGAAAAGTTGTTTTTATGTATTACTATGAAACAGGTCTGAAGAATTAGCAATTTATATCTTTGGTGACAAATAACATGTCTAACCGTGTCCAAGATTTAGGAATTCTTGAGGAATATTTCTTTTTAGCTGTTTATCATTTTAATCTTTAATCTTAATGGTTTTTTTTCTGTGTGACATGACAAGGGTGCAAATATTTTAGTTTATTTGAATGAGTTGATGTTTGAGTCTTTGGCATTTTGTTGTACTTGTAAAAACACTCAAGGCCTGCTCTTTTCTCTTTAGCGTGTCATTGTTTTTGTATTTGTTTCCATTGTGTTTATTTTCCAGTGTACTGAGACCTTGATCCAGTCAGTTGTTTGTTCTTTTGGTGAAATTATTTAAGATTTACCTATATGCTAGTTATTGTAAGTAGGACCTTAAAGGGGACGCGTGTAATAGTGTGTGTCATTGCAAAAATGATGATTATGATTACAAAATAAGTTTTTAGAACAGG
Source organism: Oreonectes daqikongensis (assembly GCA_026939265.1). Classification (NCBI taxonomy): domain Eukaryota; kingdom Metazoa; phylum Chordata; class Actinopteri; order Cypriniformes; family Nemacheilidae; genus Oreonectes; species Oreonectes daqikongensis. The sequence continues at coordinate 330,367 of JAOTQM010000465.1, forward strand.
TCGAACTGTTCAGACGAACACAGCAGCTTTAAGTGCACAGTGTTCACACTTTTTATTTAGTTTTTTGAGTCTGCAAATTAAAATGGGTTAGCAGACGTTTTAGAAAAAAATAAGCCCATCACCTAAAAAGGTTTATCAAGAATGTTTAATGAAAATAAACTGTGTTATGGGATGTTTAGATCAGAGTAACTTATTGTAGGTAATTGTTTCCAATAAATGTGAAATTGTTTCTGTATTCAGTCTGTTTAATTCATGGCCTGGTTTACTCCTGTGTGTTATGATTTTGCTTTGAAGTATATACATTTTGGGATCCTGCAAGTACTCGCGCATGTGCGACCTGCCAGTTTGAGGTTTCTTCTATTTATTATACTTGAAAAGTCGAGTAGATCGCGAGCTCACCAGTAGGCCTATATGTGTGAGAAGGGTTGAGAGTCCGGAGGCTCCGGAGCTGTGCGACCATAGACTTGTTCGTCTTGATGCTGCGCCACAAGAACCGACAGGCGGATGATATCACATTACCGCGAGAGTGAGTCAAAAGCGTATGGAGCAGTCGGCTCTCAACTCACTCTCGCGGTAATGTGATGTCATCCGCCTGTCGGTTCTTGCGGCGCCGCATCAAGTCGAACCAGCCTTGTTTCTTGCTGTCGTCGCTATTTGCTGTGACGGATTTTTTGAGCCTGAGGACGAACGATTTGATATTTGAGAAAACGAAACTAACCGCAGTGGCGTTCAGAATTCGCCATTTATCTAATAACTTGAGACAGCGCTGGATCATTTCAAATCTATTCACAACAAGAATGAACGACAGGCGAATGCTCTTGTTAAGTTTTATATGAAGTTATCTTTACATTGTGTTGTGAACATGAGGGGAGTGTCCTTAATACACAATACATTAATCATAAGAACGTATTAAAACGAGCCCTTTCGTTTTGCTTTAACACTATAAAAAATTGTATTTTCATATTTTTCATTGCATATTTTTTGTTGGTTCAAATGAACTAATTTGGTCTAATGTATTCAGTTTTAACACTTAGCACTGCCTCTTTTTAAATGAACAGAACCAAACCATTGTCACCTGCATAAACAAATGCAAATGTTAAATGCATAAACAGGGGGTATTTTAACACATTTACATTTCTGTACAAATGTAAACTCATTTACAAAATTTTATTATATCATATCCCTCTAAAATGAACACTGTAATTTCTAGTAATACAGTTATGTGGGGGAGAGGGAAATGTGAATAATTGCATTGCAGGCTGATTCAAGGAGCGCCCCTAAATTTTCTGCTTGCGCTCCTAAAAATTTCTGTCAGGGGCTACAGTGATTCTAGTAAAAAAAGTTAATCTGGAGCCCTGAGCTGTAGTGTGTTTCTATTTAGAAAGGTTGTAAGAGTTTAGTTTACTCTTGTATTTACAATGAATGAACAGATTGAGGCTGGAACTAGATAACCTGTGTGGAACAAGACTTCATTTGTGTCTGAATGAATAAGGTCCACAACAACATAACTATTAGTATGTTTAAAATGGCATACTACCTCACTTTCAATTTAGTAAAGTATACTGCACATACCACTCACATTTATATTCAGCATGATATCTGAATTCCTTTCGAATGCCTACACAACACATGCAATGTAATGAGGTCAACTATAGACCATACTAGAGAGTATTGTTGTATGTCACAGAGAGTATTGTTGTATGTCACATGCTAATTCACATACTATTACTAGAACATATTAAGACAATAGTAGTATATATTAGGGCTATCAGATTTTCACTACATTATTGTTTATTATGGCCAAAAGAATGAAGTACAATAAATATATTTTCATGACAATGTTTTATGCTCTCCTACTTGTAAGTTGCTTTGGGTAAATGAATAAATGTAAATGTAATGTAAAAGATATCTATTGAAATATTACTGTTAGTCAAATTCGTCTTTAATGTCATGCATTCACGCTGAGACTGTGTATTGCATTTATACAGGACTGACAGAGAGAACTGTGACATCACACGAGAAGCCTTTAGATAAAGGTAAGAAACCATAGAAACCTTTCATGGTTCTTCTTAGCCTCTATCGATCTCTGAGTAATGTACAGTAGTAATGTTTGATGTTAATGTTTGTTCATTGTTGGGTTGACATGATACTCATACATGTCTGGATTTATTTGTTTATTTTTTGAGTGATGGGTAGTTTATATGCTTGAATACTGTATATCCAGGTCTGTATACTTAAATCTGTCTGTACTTTAAGTTAATGATGCAAAGTTCAGTTATAATTCATTTGGCGTTTTAAAATGTGGATGATTTTAAAATAAAGTGATATTCCTTGTGTTAAAACAGACTGGGTAGAATTTTACAATGTTGAGAAAGTCCTACAGAAGTATTTCAGACACGTTTGCTCCTGTTTTTAAGATTCATCAGAAGAACTAAACACTAAATCTGAAGCGACAGTGAGTTCAAACGTGAATGAGAAAGAGACAGAATCTGTGTTTTCTAACAAAGGTAAGCTAACAACATTTTAATTATTCTGAATGCACTTTATATATTTGACAATTATTTTTAGCTGTTAATGAGAGGTATGTTATTTATTTTGTTTCATTTTAGAGTTAGATGCAGAATCTCTTCCTGATGAAAACAAAGGTAAGATGAATGTACTGTATGCACTTTTTTATTTTCATTTTTAATATATGTAACAATTACATTTAACAAAATGTGTTTCTGTTTAAGAGTCCAAGACACCTCCAACATCTGAGACTACACCAAACGATGAGTCCACAACAGAAGATTCTAGACCTCCAGATGAAATTCACACAGAGCTTCCACGTGCAATTCAGCCTGAATCTGAATCAGCATCCACACCTGAATCTGCACCAGATTCCGAATCAACAGATGAACCCACAGAAGACACTAAAGCAGAGCCTGAAGGTCAGTTCAGCTCACACTGTTTATCCATTGATGAAGTTGTGTTATATGAAGATCTCATGCTGTCATCAATTATGACAATTTTCCCAACAGCCAAAAAGAAGAAACCAAAACTCCTCAATAAATTTGACAAAACGATAAAATCGGAAATTAACGCTGCCGAGAAACTGCGCAAGAAGGTAAAAATAAAACTGTTGAAAAAGAGGTCACCTTATAATTATATAAATATCATTTAGAAGGTTTGTTTTTTTCCAGGGAAAAGTTGAGGAAGCTCTTCATGCTTTTGAAGGTCTCGTTCAGCAGTACCCTCACAGCCCAAGGTGTCGCTACGGCAAAGCCCAGGTACAGTAACACAATCTCATCAGTTCTAGGAGTGATGTAGTATATTGTTTAATGTATACAATATGAATGACATAGTGTACAGTATAAGGGATGTAGTATACCATATACATTATGTAGTATACAATATGAATGATATAGTTTACAGTATAAGTGATGTAGTATATTGTTTAATGTATACAATATGAATGACATAGTGTACAGTATAAGGGATGTAGTAAATTGTTTAATGTATACAATATGAATGACATAGTGTACAGTATAAGGGATGTAGTATACCATATACATTATGTAGTATACAATATGAATGATATAGTTTACAGTATAAGTGATGTAGTATATTGTTTAATGTATACAATATGAATGACATAGTGTACAGTATGGATCAGGAAGTGTATAGTATGAGTGATGTACTGTGGTATACAGTATTAATGATGCTATGTATAGTATGCATGATGTAGTATGCAGTAAGGGTGTACTAGTGGGCATTTAAAATGTAAGACCAGCATTCAAATACTTTTGCTGTGCATTTTTCTCCCATTGTTTGAAAGTCGTTTATTACAGGTTTAATATTAGATTATCAGTGAGTGACACTGAGTGTTTATGAATAATTGTGTTTGTATGTTCAGGCTGAAGATGATTTGGCGGAGAAAGTGCGCAGTAATGAGATGCTGTTGAGAGCAGTAAACACTTATAGAGAAGCGGCTGAGCTCCCAGACACACCACATGACCTCATCAAAGCCACATTAAAGAGACGGGCTGACAGACAGCAGTTCTTAGGTACACACACACACACACACACACACACACACGGTTCCTCTGCCAGTCTGAATCATGTTATTAGTTTGTGTATGACGTGTGATTTATATCTCTGAGCAGGTCGCACAAGAGGATCTCTGACTACTTTAGAGAAGCTAGTGCATATGTTTCCAGAAGACATAAGTTTAAAGAATGACCTGGGGGTGGCGTACCTGCTTCTCGGGGACAACAATAGTGCAAAGCGGGTTTATGAGGAGGTCAGATGCTCATCATGCTGCAGTGTTTAAAGACCGTATGAAGAGAGAGACTAATTTTCTCTGTGTTTATGATTCATCCCAAGGTTTTATCTGCTGCTCCGAATGATGGATTCGCTAAAGTGCATTATGGCTTCATACTGAAATCTGACAACAAGATCGAGGAGAGCATACCTTACCTGCGGGTAATGCTTACTCACAGTCTCACACGCATGCACACATATGTCCACACACATATGTGCTTCACAAATATGTTCTCTTTGTGTTCAGGAGGGTTTGGAATCGGGAGATCCAGGTACTGATGATGGAAGATTTTACTTTCACCTGGGTGATGCGTTGCAGCGGATGGGAGACAACAGTGTAAGATTATCCAGATTATTCAAGATTATTTAGCTCTATATTGTTTATGGATAAATCATTGATTGTTGTGCGTGTGTGTTGTATGTAGGCATATGACTGGTATGAGGTGGGCCATCGGCGGGGTCACTTCGCATCTGTATGGCAGAGATCTCTGTATAATGTTGCTGGACTCCGTGCTCAGCCCTGGTGGACGGCTAAAGAGACTGGATACACAGATTTAGTCAAGGTAGGAACTTGTTTGTTTTCATGTCTATAATCTCTTGCACAACTGAATACAGATAGAAAGAAAGGCTTTTCACACTGCGCTTGATCCCGGGTTATCTTCATTCTAACCTTGGCTTTTAACCCTGGGTAAACGGACGTTTTACACTTGTAGAGTTAGCACCGCTTTTCCAGGGTTAACCCTGCATTGTGGTGCTGAACGTGTGCGAAGTGGCGGTAGGATTATACGACCAGAGGCTTAGCAACGGATACTCAATCAAAAACTGAACCAGCGCTTACCTCATATAACAAGTTGTGTGAAACGTTAGGTAATAAATACCCAGGGTTAACTATTTCAAGAGTGAAAAGCCCTGGAGTGAATCTAAATTTAAAGCACATCTATGACACATAAAAATGTGAATTAAAAAGTGTCATTTTGTGTTTCCAGACATTGGAGCGTAACTGGTTGACTATCAGAGATGAAGTTTTGTCAGTGCTAGACAGAAACAGCGGACAATTCTTACCAGAAGATGAAAATCTGAGAGAGAAAGGAGACTGGGGCCAGTTTACACTGTGGCAGCAGGGTAATGTATTGTGTATTACAGCCATAGAAAAAATGAAGAGATCATTTCATCTGTTTTTCTAATGTGAACTACCAACAATATTTCTCCCACATTACAAATACAAATATTGTTTCTGTTTACATTTGTGACCCTGCCTGTGAAAAACCAGCTAAAAGTCATTTTTTTGTGATTTGCTGTTATTCTACATTATATAAAAAACATTTTGTGAAAATATAACCTTGATATGTTTAATATTGACTGAGTAGGACCATGTAAAAGATTGAAATCATAATGAAATTAATGGTTGAAATCAAACTTTGGTGCTTGTTATCTCAAAATTAGATTTCCCAGTCTGGTTTTCACAGGCAGGGTCACATTTATTTGCAGAAAATGAAAACTGGAGAAACGGGTGAAAATAACAGAAATGAGGCTTTGCATTTCTTCAGATTTCAAATATTGCAAAGAAAACAGTTCATATTCACTTTTAAGCAATACAATAGTAATATCTGTACATCATGTATTTGAGAAATGTTAAAAAATGATTTGATAACCTCAATTTTTATTTCACATTGCTGTTGGATGACTTTGCACTCCTGAGGTTTGGTTTGGTTTTGTTAAATTTCAAGACACTGGACTGGAATGACCACAATACATCTAGAAATGATGAAATTCAAACTTTAAACCAAACAGCATACTGTTGTTTACTACGCATGTGTAGAAACACATTTGACACATAACTTCATATGGAAAGCAAATGTAATAACAGAACAAATTCACTTTTTATTCTTTGATGCATTTGGCAGATGTTTTCATCTTTGCATCAGTAGTAGGTGAGCTCTGTCACATCCAAAGTAACACACCCCTTATTTCACTCTTTGTCAGGTCGCAAGGTTCCTTCTTCATGTGCGAGCGTCGCTAAAACCTGCGCTCTGCTGGAACGCTACCCAGAAACCACCAGCTGCAAAAGAGGACAGGTACTAGTTTGTTGACCACGCGTCATGCAGATTTTACCCTCTTGTGTCTCGCTGGTTGTACTGGTGTATTTCACTTTTCTCTTTCAGATAAAGTTCTCAGTGATGCAGCCTGGTACTCATGTTTGGCCTCACACTGGTCCCACTAACTGTCGACTGCGCATGCATCTCGGCCTCATCATCCCAAAAAAGGGATGCAGGATCCGCTGTACAAACCAAACAAGGTCAATTTAAACACACATGTACACAACAAAATGTACTGGTACTGTCGATGAGCGTGATCATCATGTTAATGCTACACATATGATAATATTGTAATTTAGTGCCAGTATCTGGGTGACACGCCGACTTACGACAAAATAATAGCATTGTTTATTTCTTAATTCATTTACATTCTTATTAAATAACTCATCGTCTCAGTGTTAAATGTTATAGTTTATTGTTAATGTGGTAAATATGTTTAATGTCTGTTTAGGGAATGGGAGGAGGGAAAAGTCTTAATATTCGACGACTCGTTCGAGCATGAGGTCTGGCAGGAGGCAGACAGCTACAGGCTCATCTTCATCGTGGACGTCTGGCACCCTCAACTCACCCAATTACAGAGGCAGACTCTTTCACCCATATAGAGCAATCGTCCAATCACAAGAGACTTGATAGGGTCAGCAGCCAATCAGATTGACCGATGTAGTGTGTCGTCACACATTTTAGGGACCACGTCATCTTCGCTGTCCTGTGGTACTGAACGTGAGGCAACATGAATGTATTGATATAAAGTATAATTATCATAATCCTTTGATAGTTATGAATAATGGAAGTGATTTTTGAAGAACAATATACAGACTGATGTTGACAGGCTTTAAAAAATGAACAGATCTGCTCGATGATGAAGTTTGAGATCTTGTAGTGGAGAGGTTTGGTCACATTAGGGGGTTAAAGTACAGTTGGACACAAGTTGTGAGGCCAGATAAGAAATCATTTGACCTGAAGTCACAATTGTTGTTTGTTACTGAAAAAGACTCGTGAAGAGTTTGATCATTTCACAAATATGTGATTGAACACTGCACTGTATCCTGTAGTGTGTGTGTGTGTGTGTGTGTGTGTGTGTGTGTGTGTGTGTGTGTGTGTGTGTGCGCGTGCGGATTTGCATACATTGGTGTGCAATTGTGTGCAGAGCCATGAAAACAAATCTTTCACGTTGTGCCTTATCCGGTGTTGGGCCTCGAAACTACACTACTGTCATGTGTTCATGTGTGTGAATCTCACAGAAACATGTCCAGGTCATATCAGAATGAAGTGTATATTCACATAGTTTTCATGATGATAGTTGCTGTACTGCATTTCATCTGATGCTATTTAAAAAAGTGATGTTACAATGCTAATGATTATTTTGGGGGAAATGAGACCTGGACATTCAGGAGATTCATTCAAATAACACCTGTTTTGTAAACACTAAATGGAAATTCTAGACGTTGTGATTTTTGTATAAAACGAAAATGTTTACATACATACTAGATGCCAAAATGTTGTACTTTTGTGTCAATATAATAAAACAAAATAAAAGTCTTTGTATAGTGTGAGACATCATGAACTTTAATTGTTCAACTTAAATAAAAAATATAATTAATAATTCAATTAAAATGATAGACATTCTGTTACTAAAGTCATAGACTAATGGAAAAAGTATTTCTGTTCAAATGAGCTTTCAGTTCCAGTGTAGACAGGATTGTAGTTATAGATCAACGCCGCCTGTTCTTCCTCTGTGCTGCCAAAAGTATGAAAGTTTTTCCTCGCTGTGAAAGGATCAGAATAAAGAAGGGAAATGGTCAGGATTAGTCATTTAATTCTTTTACTACATTGTTACAAAAAAATCAAGTCGATGTGTTAAGTCTGTCAAAGACTTAAAGTGTGAATATAAAGGTAGGTAATAGTGCTCCTAAAATTAATCGTAAAATATGATGGAAATTTAGCAAAATAAAAATCAAACCTATTTTTAGGATCTTTTAAGTTACATAATTTTTTATGACAATTGAACACATTTAATTCCAAAAGAATCTTATCAGTGCTTTTATGAACAAAAGAATAAATGCATATGTGTATTTACCATATATTTATATATACTATACATACAAATGCACATACAGTATTTGTATTATATATTTAAACAAAAAAATTAATATATAAAATAATAATAGAGCTTTGATGTGTGGTTACACAGTTTATTTGTAGGTTTATATATTTTATATTAGGTTAAAACACGGCCGTGATATTTCTCTTATCTCATTGGTTGTATATAAGGCAAAGCAATATATGTTGGTGGTGTATTAACCATACCTTCACTGACAAAAAACTGAGCCGTGTAGAAGGTGGTTTTAATAGCTGAAGGCGTGTGGGGAATATAGGGCCGTGTCCACTCAAACGCGTTCTTCTCCGGGTGCCACTGGGTGCCGTAGATGGGAAATTCATAAGCTGTACACATGCAGAGAAACACAACATGATGAATGCTTTGACATCTGTAGCTGTGTTTTAAGTTCTGTCCATTTACCTTCAACTGTGGACACAAACTCTTTTTCTCCATCTGCGTTGGTACTTAAAACTCTGTAGAACTTCTTCAGCCTCTCGCTCTTGGTAAAGTTCTGAAAGGTTTGGAAATTGTAAGTATTCATAATATATTTAGTATAGCGTTTAATATAAATCAGCAGTTACAGTAATGTGTGCTGCAGTACCTCTGTAGTCAGACTCCACTGGTGCGAGTTTTCGGTGAGAGATTCTGACGCCAGTGATTTCACAAGATCATCAGGAAAGTCTCGGAAGAGTCGACTGTCTCTGATTTCTGAACAGCATCAATTAAAAATACATTTGAGTAAGTACATAACTGTAATAATGAATCAAAAATGAATTACATATATTTATTTAGCAAATGAATTATCAGATGGGTTAATCCATTGCTTCCAAAGCACACAAAGCTGTTTACAAGTATTACTATAACTCTAAATAAAGTTAAACAATGTAAAGTTTGAGCTTGTTTAAGACACAGAGTTGTTGATATTTATTTAATAGAGTTTTACCGTCAGTGAAATTGAGTGGAAGGGCAACACCGCTGGTGTTAGTGTGAGACAGTAATACCTGACCGCTGGTTAACAGTGTCAGCTGCTCGAATCCTAAACAGATTCCCAAAATAGGGAAATAATCACCCACTGAGTTCGCCTGATAACACAAAATGAAAAAATAAAATGAAAAAGTGACAAATCCTAAACAGGTTCCTTTGCTTTCGCCTGATAACATTGCGGTGGAAAACCAATAATATATATTTTTCTTTCACATTTTTAAGATTTAAGTTACGACATAAGAAAAACAGGGCAGAATGTTTGAAGTCGCTCTTTATTGTTGCAAATGAATCTTACACTGTTAAAAAGTAGTTGCCAGTAACTTACTGTAGATTTATATTTATCTCATTTATTGGCAACAGTTTGTTTAAAGATAAATGAACATTTAACATTAACAAGTCTTTATCTTTACTGGAAAAAAAACTATAAAATAACATCATCACGCAAAGCATTCTGGGCACCAGAAATCTGAAAAACCCAGAAAAAGGTTGAGGAAGATTTTTGGTTCCCAGAATGCTTTGCATGATGTTTTTTTATAGTAAGATAAAGACTTGTTAATGTTAAATGTTCATTTATCTTTAAACAAACTGTTGCCAATTAATTAGATAAACTTACAGTAAGTATTGATGTCCTTGTGTTGTTCTGTTTGCTTCTATTGTTTACCTCATTTCTAAGTCGCTTTGGATGAAAGCGTCTGCTAAATGACTAAATGTAAATGTATATGCAAACTGCTGCAAAACTACAGCAAAATTTGTTACAGTGTACAGTAAATGTACAGTAAATGCTGCTGATGTTCTAGTCAGCAGGTACACAAACCTTAAGAGCGAGTCTGTAGATAAGAGCAGCTGCTCTGGAATAGCCAGACGTCTCTAAACTCACTCCACCACCAGGAAACACAACCCTGGAGATGAAGAGAGACATGACATCATCAGTCCAATAATGACCTCAGCTATTAAACACGAACAGACATCCGCTCACCCATTAATAGATTTAAAGAGTTGTGTGTATTCTTCGTCAGACTGATTGATTCTGTAAAACACAAATCGATACAATTCATTTAAATACTTATTTTCAGTAATATTGACATGAGAACACTGTGCATCCTCATGCATGATATGAACTCACATGACAGGCACCACTCGAGCGCCTGCAGACTCCAGAAACTTCACGTATGAGGCCGCAATATAAGAGTTTCTGCCCGGCTGAGGGTTATAAACCTCCTGCGCGAGAACACCTGCACACATTCACGCCATTAAATCACGTGAATGACCTGAAAACAGAGAACACTGAATTTTATTAACTCACCGATTATTGGACGATCATTTGTTTTGATTTCTGCTCCTGAACTGGCTGAAAATACGGCATTGACAATAATCAAAACACACACGAAATGGATATAAGTCATGTTTTCGTGTGTCTGTCTGGTTACATGACAGCTGTAAAGTGTTTTGTTCCTGGTTTGTGACGTCAGGACGTCATGTGATTGGCACGTGATGACGCAACTGTTATATATTAGTTTGCTCTCTGGGACATAATATCGTTTATTTACTGTTTGCATTTTCTTTTATATCTAACCACCAAGATGAAAATAATTCTGCATCAATTTTATTGCATTATTCATCGTATTTGCTGTGTTTCTTCCCATGTTTCTGTTTATTTCTTTTTGTCAAATTGAAATCTATTTTCTTAAAACATTTTACCATGCTATTATCATTTAGCCATTTGCTGTTTTGGCACACACAATTAAATGTGTTACGTGGAAATAAATTGCATAAAATAGCAATACTTTACAAATGCATGTTGTTTTACTTTTGTCCCAGACCCATACATTTAGACTTCCTTACACTTAACTATTACGCTTTTTAATAGTGACATATTTTAAGACACATTTCTTTTTTAGATTAGATTAGATTCAACTTTATTGTCATTACACATGTACAAGTACAAGGCAACGAAATGCAGTTTGGGTCTAACCAGAAGTGCAATAGCAGCAAGTGCAGGATATACAGTGATTGCATAAGTTATTTATTAGCTTTAGTTAAAATGCTTTCAGAAAGATTGATTTTGGAAAATAATATTAGATGTGTTATGTGTAAATTAATTGCATAGATTTAGCTATTACTTTTGGACTTTACTTTTTATAGTATTTTAAATGATTTTTTTGACATCAGAGTATCGCGAGAGCGACTCAAAATTTTAACTGACTTCGTCTCGTTCTCGCGATACTTCGAAGTAATACACCGCCCAGTCTGCGCAGCGTCGCTTGAAGTCGATGACGGTCTCAATCCGCCGGGGTTCACTTCCGTGTTTACAATCTGCAGAAGCGATTGAAACTCATGGCTTTCACCCGGAGGAAGCAGCGCGTCAAAGAAAGGTATTTTTTATCGCAGTTTAATGTCTGAATGCACACTTTGCGTAGATTTGGAATGAATGTTGTAGCTGGAGCTTCTGAGGGTCATGAAGGACGTGATCTTTTACGTCCGTCCGGCCTCAGCTCTCTGAGTTCAGCGTATCGTGTCACTTTAGCTCGCAGGGTCATCCGCTGCATGGGCCAGTATACTTAAAATAAAAACAAAATACATTTAAAGCACTTTTATCAGCAACACTTCGCGTTGCATGTTGTGATAAAGACATTTGTTGTTTAGTTAAAAGTTGGTTAAAGAGTCAAATATCTTATAAGAGATTCGCCATGTTCTCAGAGGTCTACTTACAATGAATCCCCTCTTTGATAAACCATTTTTATATATTTTGGTTAAGCTGCCAACATCAATAATAATGTTTTCTTTTCTTTTACAGTTTGTGCTTTTACTGCCTTAAGAAGTTCTCTTATAGGATCTATCTTTCTTAATTCTTTCGTTTTCTTAATTCCTCTCAGTTTTACGTCAAATTTGTTTTTCACTTACTTGACTTTAATTCCTGGCCACTTTAACAACATTCTGTGTTTTGATGATTTGACAAAGTATATAACAATCCTGTATTTTCTTGACCTGCATTTTCATGAAATTAATTTGTAAAAGTATTTAATAATTCAATACTGGTTTTTATTTATAGATATAATTCTCATAATCTCATTTGTGTTTTTATTTAGGTTTTCCCTGCTTTTGCTGGATTTGGAAGAACATTATTTTGAACAACACACAGCATATAATCTGACCGGCGGAAGTGCAGAGGCGAACAGGTGATCATGTTGAATAAATCATGAGAGTAATGTGAGCGGGTCACAGACAGGACACACACATGCTTACTGCACGTCTGTATTAAAGCTATGCGCTTTACGGTGCTTTCGGATCATTTTTTGATGAATATTGCTTGAAAGTGTCAAGTTGTGACATCACATTTTTTCACTGTAACACAACCTTATGTTTCTTTATTCAGACGCAGTAGAGGCTTATTAAAGATCTGCTCCAAATCGGTCATATATGAGCCGGATGATGCTCTCGAGCCTATTTTAAAGGTCATTTTCTCATTCTGCTCTGAAAATTCTGTATCTGCTGTATGATTTCAGTAAGAATTCCATCTTCATCTTCTTGTTTTTTAATCCAGATTCCTCTTAAAGACTGCAGAGGAATAGAGGCGGAGGAGGAAACAGACAACAATCCATTTATAGCGTAACGCTTGCTTATGTTGTTTGCTTTAGGGGCTTTGGGACTTTTATATCTATATCTAGTTTCTTTTGCAAATATTTTTCATTTCCTTCTCATGTTTGTTTGCAGAAGTAAACCTGCTCGTGTTCTTATAGAAACCAGACAGGTGAGCGTGTCCACACGTGTGTGTAATTTCTGTCCTCTTGCTGTGTTTTTACTCATTTTGAATTGCTTTTATCATCAGATTTATCTTATTAAAGAGGGAAATGTGGTTGCTCCTTATAAATATGAGAGGGTGAGTTTATTGTGTGTCTGAGTTACACGTATAATATCAGGCATTGCTCTCTGCTGTTCTTATAGAGGTTTGGTGAAATAATATTTTTCATGTTATAGGGAGATAAAAAGATTATATTCCAACTGGAAGTGTCCAGTAAAACCGAAGACGTTGTTCAAATCTTACTGCAGGTTGGTTTTTCGTTTCACCTTTTGTTTTGTGATCGTTCAGTACGATTGAAAATAAATAACATCGCTGTTGTTGCAGTTATACAGAGCATCATGTCTGGATAAGTTGGGTGACCAGACGGCTATGGTCAGTAAAACAATGCTTGAATTGTTACCAGAAAAGTTAGGAGTTGCGTTAATGAATCCGTATATCTGTGTTTGTTTTGCAGATCGCTGCAATCCTGCAGTCCAGGTTGGCAAGAACAAGTCTTGATAAAAACAGGTAAGAACCGTCATCACTAATAATATTACGTACGTTTGCGGAAGTGGTTTGGTGTTGTCTCCTCAAGTCAGACATTTGACTCAGCGTAAAGTCCGATTCACTAACACATTTATTGTTTTATGTTTGTGGTCAAGCAATAGTGCTGACTGATGTTTGCGTGTGTGTAGTTTTCAGCACGTGTCTGAGCGGCCACACATGGAGTGTGTAGCAGAGATGGTTTCACCGCTGGTGACGAACGCCGGTCACGTCTGTATCACGGATCACAATCTTTACTTCCAGCCTTTGAACGGATATCCTGTGAGTTCATGTGCCAGCGAGGATTTCTGAGATACGTTTTGAGCGAACGTGCATCACCTTCACCGCTGTTCTCATGTGTTTTTAAAGGATTCGGTGGTGCTGATCGAGTTGCATCAAATAAGACGCATCTACAAACGAAGACACGGTCTGAGGCCTCTGGTGAGTGTAATGTAATATTCAATTGAGTGTGTCTGTATTCGATATCTGTTTGCAGAGACGTTCTTATGAGCTTTTACGTGTGTGTGTGTTCAGGGTCTTGAGGTGTTTTGCACTGAGAATGATCTGTGCTCTGATATCTACCTGAAGTTTTACAACACTAAAGACAGGGATGAGCTTTACTACTACATCGCAACTTTCCTTGGTAGGTGTCAAAATGATTTCAAACTCCCTGAAGTTGATATGATGTCATGAGCAGGAAGATCCTGATGTGTGTGTGATGTAGAGAATCACATGACGGAGCACACGGCCGAGAGCTACATGCTACAATGGCAGAGAGGGCTGATCTCCAACTATCAGTATCTTCTTCATCTCAACAACTTGGCAGATCGCAGTGTGAACGATCTTTCCCAGTATCCCGTGTTCCCGTGGGTCCTGAGCGACTACAGCAGCGCAAATCTCGGTCAGTCTATCTCTCTCCTCGGTCGGTCACAGGTTTGAGCAGTAACATCAGACGGTGAGAGATATCTGTGTCATCTTTCAGACTTGCTGAATCCTGCTTCATTTCGAGATCTTAGTAAACCGATCGGAGCTCTGAACACAGAGAGGCTGGAGAGATTACTGGTGAGAAATGACAGCGAACGCTCTGAATAATCGAATGAACATCTTTAGAAATGGTGACTGTTTCTGTGTGTTTCAGGAACGCTACAGAGATATGCCAGATCCTACATTTATATACGGCAGTCATTACTCTTCACCTGGATATGTGCTGTTCTACCTCGTAAGAGTCGGTGAGTCATTCATTCACATAAGAATACAGAGGAACAATATTGTTGGGATCATTTTCAGAGTGACTGTGAAATCTCACGCATGCGAAACCGCAGCATTTGATCTTGGTGGGAGTGCTAATAGTTATCATGTTTCTTCCTATTTTCTGATCTCTGTCCTGCAGGATTCAGTAGTTCTTTATTATGTTGGCTAAATGGAAGATCAGGTTTTGTTTATGCGGCTCAAGTGCTGCTGTAAATGAAGGACAACATTCCTAAGAAATGCAGAGAATTCAAACTCATTTTGGTTCAACTTTCCACGTAATTTGTGCATTTTAATAAATAATAAACGTTTAAAAAGAATTCAATTTCTATGCAGTTTTAGCACCATCTGTGATATGTTAATGTTAAACAGGGCAGGTTCTTGTATCTTGTAGTAAAATGGCAACTTTCAAAATACACTAGCGGTCAAAAGTTTTGGGACACTTACTTGCTTATCTGTCATTTTTTCCACATTATAGAATAATAATAAACCCATCAAAATTATTAGATAAAACAAAGGGAACTATAGGAAATATGTTTTAACTAAAAAAATTAATACATTTAAACATGTTATACTTGATCATCTTCAGTATAGTCACCGTTTCAACTTGAATTTGCAGAAATGTTTTCTTGTCATTTTATCAAGCGGCATAAACAAAACCTGATCTTCCATTTATCACAATTCTGGGTTCTTATTGGCTGTTCTTTCTTCATAAAGTAATCAATTTCAAAAACATTTTAGTAAATAAATTATATTTAGTGTATAAAACTAATTTCAGACATTTAAGCAAACACCTTCAGATCAAACGATTTTTTTTAATAATAAGAGAAATTTCACTCAAGTGTCCAAAAACTTTTGACCGGTAGTGTATGCTGTGATGTGGTTTGTTATATGGTTTTATATGTTAGTGGCTTAATAGCTTTATAGTCTTTTCATGTGTGTAATACAAATCCTTTCTCTTTAGCTCCAGAACACATGCTGTGCCTGCAGAACGGACGCTTCGATCACGCCGACAGAATGTTTAACAGGTATTTACAAACACATACACACAAAAGTTCTTGTTAAATGTTTTTGTGTACATCTGTATTCATTTGTACGTGCAGTGTTGGAGAAACATGGAAGAACTGTTTAGAGGGCGGCACTGATTTTAAAGAGGTGAGAAGCCTTCAGTAATTCTGTAGTATTTTGTGAATAGCTCTGAATCTGTGGCATTGAAACGTGATTTGTGCTTGTGTGTGTTTGTCAGCTGATTCCTGAGTTTTACGGAAGTGATATCAGCTTTCTGAAAAACTTGCTGGGTTTGAATCTGGGCAGACGACAGGGAGGAGGTCGAGTTGGGGATGTTGAACTTCCACCATGGGCGTCAGGTGCATGTTTTAACTTTTCGTGTGTTTCTCATCTTTAGTTTCATCCCTTGTGAATGATCTGCAATATAGTGCTGGATGATATTACACCTTTTTGTTTTAATAAATTATTTTTTAACTAGATTTTATACTGTATTTTAATGTTGTTTGCAATAAACATTTTAGTATATTTATCTGTTTGGGACCAAATTATGAAAAATCACTTTGAATAAATATATTAAATATGATCAAATTAAATATTGCTATAACAATGGTTATAATAAAATGTTTTGCTCTTAAATCCTGAATGTATTAACTAACTTTTTTCATTTTTCCCTCTGTGTGATGTAACGTGTGCCTGCGCATGCGCAGATTCAGATGACTTCCTGCAGAAACTGAATGCAGCGCTAGAGAGTCAGTACGTGTCTGAGCACCTTCATGAGTGGATCGATCTCATCTTTGGCTACAAACAGAGAGGAAGTGAAGCTGTGGCGGCCCAAAACGGTAGAGCATTCAGCCAATCACAAAGCTGAATTAATCATTTAAAGGAACAGCAGACCCAAATATTTCATCTCATTTATAAAATGTCCAGGCTATGAATTAAAGTATAATTTTGCTTAACTATCTCTTAAAATGAATGAAATGCTCAATGTAACTGCATGCAAATGTATTATGAATATAATGTTGTGTGTTGTATTCCAGTTTTTCATCCGTTAACATATGAAGGAGGAGTTGACTGTGATAGGTAAGGTTCTCATTAAATTTAACGATATCTCTACTAAATGGCTCATCTTTAGGTTTCTGAATCTGGTTTTGTATGTGTTTTATATGTGTCAGTGTACATTGTTTAGTGTGTTTGTGTGTTTATACAGCATCGAGGACCCAGATCAGAAAATCGCCATGTTAACTCAGATTCTGGAGTTTGGACAGACGCCGCGGCAGCTCTTCACCACTCCTCATCCTCAGAGGATCACGCCACGCTTTCACAACCTGTCATCGACCCCCAGCCTCAGCAGCAGCGAGTTCTCACCAGGTATTCTTCAAATATTACATGATTAGATTATTATTACTCTATTATTTTCCTGGTGTCTGTGATGGACGGTGATGTTGTTTTGGTCAGTGTCACCCAGCATGGAGTCATTTGAGGACCTGACGGAGGAGAGTAAGAAAATGGCCTGGAGTAACATGAACAAACTCACACTGCAGTCCTGTCACAAACTACACAAAGAGTGAGTGTCTTTGTGTGTTTACTATACTGTACATGTGGATGAGAGCTGTCGAGTTTGACCTTTTGTCCACCTCTGTGCGTGTTGTACAGGGCAGTAACAGGCATTGCTATGACCCTCAGCGGAGAGTGGATCTTCTCAACCTCTCAAGGTCAGTTCATTGCTTTTCTTTCACACAATTTCCTGGTTGTGATTGATTCCTGTTTTTCTTTTTGGAAAAACTGACAAGCTGCACAATGCATAGATGTTGGTAAAATTGTTGAGACTAAAGCACAGATGGCATCTGTATATATAAAAAAATATTTTTACAGTCAAAACAGACAACAAAGTGATTTTGATGATGCTCAAATATACAGTTGTGCCCAAAATGACATCCAACATCGCAGATTTGACATCTTTGCTCTCTGAATGTTGTGTTTGGTGTGTAAACTAAAGCTCAGCTTTGAGAAGAATATAAGTTGCCACTTTTTAAGTTTCAGTCATGATTTAATTCCATTTGATTTAAATCAACTTTCATATATATTACTTAACATGAATATGTTCATTGTCTCTACATAGACTCTACACTGAAGATGTCTTCTAAAGATAGCGTCTTACACAGAAGCGTGTCATTTTCCAACATGGTAATGACTCAAACATATACAATAAAGATGCGATGGCATGAATCTTATTTTACACTCAATAAAACACACATATCTTTTTCCCATCAAGGCTCTGTCCTCCTGTCTGATGTTACCAGAGGATCAGATCGTCGTCTGCTCTTCTTGGGACAATAATGTGTAAGACCGTAACCTCCGTCGCTCTCGTGTGACCTCTCGAGTCTTCCTTTAACACCTGTACTGTTTCCTGCAGGTATTTTTACTCCATAGCGTTTGGAAGGCGACAGGACACTTTAATGGGTCACGATGATGCCATCAGTCACATGTGCTGGAGGAATGATACACTTTACACGGCATCATGGGATTCCACCGTGAAGGTAAGATACAAGATATAAAATGAATTTCCTTCTAATATTTCTACAGATTAAAAACAAAAAGACCTTTTATTATGAAAATGTGCTCAGTACCTTTATGCTGTCTCTGTTTTTTGTGTCCGATCAGATTTGGAAGTGTGTAGCAGCTGATATTTCCAGTAATAAAAGGACTCAGTTTGATCTGTTGGCTGAATATGAGCATGAGGCTGGGGTCAGTGCCGAATATTCTCACATACACATGTGCTTTCACTTTCCACGGACAGAGAAAATATGGAGCAAAAATCTCATTTTGATCATTTAGTAGAAGCTAGCTGTGGAACAATAGACCACTTTGGATGATGAATTAAAAATGCTGGTTCAACGTTGGTCTAGAAGAACTTCGAGCAACCAACAGAATATTTCAAACCAATGTAAAATGTTTACCAAATATCTTGAAGATTTAATTGAATATATGAAAGATTTAAAAAAAATACTAAATAAAAACTGTAACCGCAAGTGCTTCTGTGCAAGTGTATACATCTTGCAAAATGGTCTAGAAAAACTTTCTACAAAATCTACATTCTCATAGGTTAAAGACATACTACACTAGCGGTTTTGGGACACGAGCGAAATGTTTCTCATTATTTAAAAACAATTTTTGATGTGAGGTGTTTGCTTAAATATCTGAAATTAGTTTAGTAGACAAAAATATAATTTTCCAAACATATGTGTTTTTTCATTTCATTGAATAAAAAATAAATCTTTGAGTGAATAATGAAGAAAGAACAGCCAATAAGAGCACAGAATAGATCAAAACTCCTTTAATATTGTTTAAAGAGTAAATAGCTTGTGTTTTTTAAGGGTTTACTTTGGTTTATGGAGTGTCTGCAACAGGTTTATGTACATACATGGTGTTAAAACACTATTATTTCGTAATAATAAGCCGTTTTTATTACCTTACTCTCAAATGATTCGTTCCACGATTCATCGGTCTAATCCCCGCCTTTCCGCTAGCATAGTCTGATGTGATTGGTCAGATGGTCTAGTCTGCTGTGATTGGTCAGATGGTCTAGTCTGATGTGATGGGTCAGATGGTCTGGTCTGATGTGATGGGTCAGATGGTCTAGTCTGCTGTGATCGGTCAGATGGTCTAGTCTGCTGTGATCGGTCAGATGGTCTAGTCTGATGTGATGGGTCAGATGGTCTGGTCTGATGTGATGGGTCAGATGGTCTAGTCTGATGTGATGGGTCAGATGGTCTAGTCTGATGTGATCGGTCAGATGGTCTAGTCTGATGTGATCGGTCAGATGGTCTAGTCTGCTGTGATCGGTCAGATGGTCTAGTCTGCTGTGATTGGTCAGATGGTCTAGTCTGATGTGATGGGTCAGATGGTCTGGTCTGATGTGATGGGTCAGATGGTCTAGTCTGATGTGATGGGTCAGATGGTCTAGTCTGATGTGATCGGTCAGATGGTCTAGTCTGATGTGATCGGTCCGATGGTCTAGTCTGATGTGATCGGTCAGATGGTCTAGTCTGATGTGATCGGTCAGATGGTCTAGTCTGATGTGATGGGTCAGATGGTCTGGTCTGATGTGATGGGTCAGATGGTCTAGTCTGATGTGATGGGTCAGATGGTCTAGTCTGATGTGATCGGTCAGATGGTCTAGTCTGATGTGATCGGTCAGATGGTCTGGTCTGATGTGATGGGTCAGATGGTCTGGTCTGATGTGATCGGTCAGATGGTCTAGTCTGATGTGATCGGTCCGATGGTCTAGTCTGATGTGATGGGTCAGATGGTCTGGTCTGATGTGATCGGTCAGATGGTCTAGTCTGATGTGATCGGTCAGATGGTCTAGTCTGATGTGATCGGTCAGATGGTCTAGTCTGATGTGATCGGTCAGATGGTCTAGTCTGCTGTGATCGGTCAGATGGTCTAGTCTGCTGTGATCGGTCAGATGGTCTAGTCTGCTGTGATCGGTCAGATGGTCTAGTCTGATGTGATGGGTCAGATGGTCTAGTCTGATGTGATCGGTCAGATGGTCTAGTCTGATGTGATCGGTCAGATGGTCTAGTCTGATGTGATTGGTCAGATGGTCTGGTCTGATGTGATGGGTCAGATGGTCTAGTCTGATGTGATTGGTCAGATGGTCTGGTCTGATGTGATTGGTCAGATGGTCTAGTCTGATGTGATCGGTCAGATGGTCTAGTCTGATGTGATCGGTCAGATGGTCTAGTCTGATGTGATCGGTCAGATGGTCTAGTCTGCTGTGATCGGTCAGATGGTCTAGTCTGCTGTGATCGGTCAGATGGTCTAGTCTGATGTGATCGGTCAGATGGTCTAGTCTGATGTGATCGGTCAGATGGTCTAGTCTGATGTGATCGGTCAGATGGTCTAGTCTGCTGTGATTGGTTTAGCGCGCGTGTTCAAGTTTTCGCGAGCAGGTGGGGATTATTTCTAGATACGTAGCTACACGGAGGTTAAAGACTCGGACGGGTCACGACTCGTTCGCGTGATTCAGAGTCGACTCTTTGTTATTCGTTCACCTTCGGATTTACAACTTTGGCTGACTGCTTACTTTCAAACACGGCAACATTACACAATGCATGAAATGTAATATTGATGATCTCGTGGAATTTACTCTTTAAAAAGCATCTCAGACCTCAAGAAGCTGCTTAATAAAATTACATGAAAACATTTCTGCCAATTCTAGTGGAAAGGTGATAAAATAAAATAATATAACATGTTTTCTTCATTTTTCTTAATTACAACATAATTCCCATAGTCATCATTTACTTGCTTTAATATTGATCTAAAATGTATTTGCTTATGAACAGTGCTTTTGTGATCATGATATGTGTGTCTGTGTGTTTATACACTCAGGTTAATACATTAGACCTCAGTCCGGCCGGCACACTTTTGGCGACAGGCACCAGGGAAGGAGTGCTCACTGTTTGGGATGTCAGCAGCCCTCTGCCCCTCCATCAGCTGACCTGTCATTCTGGAAACATCCATCAGGTGGCCTTCAGTCCAGGTGAGCGACCGTCACACTTGTGTTTGCATACGAAAAGATGAGACCTGTGCTAAACCTGCGGTGTGTGTGTTCAGACAGTCGACATATTCTGAGTGTTGGCGAGGACTCGTGTTTGGCCGTGACAGATGTCCAGACGGGGATGCTCATTTCTACTGTACGTGCAGAAGAAGAGCAGAGGTGAGCAGAGTGTGTTGTGTATATAAGTAAACGCATCTTAACATGAACGCACACATGATCGACGGTCTGTACTCTCTTCAGGTGTTTTCTGTGGGATGGCAGCACTGTGTTGACCGGAGGACTGTCAGGAACCCTCAGTGTGTGGAACATTTTGAGCAGTAAAGTCATTCAGAAGATCCCAGCTCACTCAGGTGAACCAGCACACTAAAACATGAACCAGCTTAAGGAAATGTAACACAATTTTGCGTCTTTTTTTAAAGGTGCTGTAAGCGATTTCTGAATTGAATTGTTGTTGCTCCTCAAACGTGCTGTGCAACGCAGGCATGAAATGCTTAGCCTTATCGTAGCTTAGACCACACAAATAATAAGCGATGACGACATGCGTATATACAAGCAGCTCACTGGTTTCTGATAAACAATGACGCTCAAAACTGCCCTAGCTAATTTAACAACAACAATCATATCTTGATTCTGACAAACAGCAAAACCAATGTTGCTCACATACTGATCCGAATCAAACGGTGGGATTTTTAGACGATCTTTCTCTCCATCTCTCTGCTGGAACGCCTTCGCCATAGTACCGCGGTTCCTAACGCGTCTCCGCTGGAAAGTCTTTATAATATTAACATGGGTCATAGCTCCTGCATGACTTTGATCCTTCTTTTTTATACTTGAAATCTAAATTCATCCCCTATCCTATTTTTGGAATCATACTAAGACCTTCACTGGCATCTTTAACACACTACAGCTGTGCAAAAAATACAGTCCACATTTTAATTTCATCAGCATTTCTAGATGTATTGTGGTCATTTCAGTCCAGTTTCTGTTGAATTTCAACAAAATCAAACATCAGGAGTAAAATAAAGTCATCTAACAGCAATGAGAAAGACTGAGAGAATGACAAGACACATAAAGATAAGATAAAAATCCAGGTTATCACATAAAAAAATATTTTTTAACTTTTCCTAAATACATGTGCATATATGACTATTGTATTGCTTAAAAATAAATATGAACTTGTTTTATTTGCATCTTTTCTGTTATTTTCACCTGTTTCTCCAGTTTTCATGTTCTGCAAATAAATGCAAATAGAAAAAATATTTTTGTTTGAAATTTGGGAGAAATATTGTTAGTGGTTCACACAATAAAACAAAAATGATCATTTTACCTAAACACATACCTATAAGTAGTAAATTCATAAAAACATTTAAAAAAAACTTTATGGTTCAAAGACCATAAAAACGGTCTTTGAAATTGTCTCTTAAATTTTCCATGGCTGTATATAAACATTGAATCATCTTCTGTCGGTGTAGTTTTGCGTGTTACAGCTTGATCACATGATCTCTGCATCCCTCTGATGTTCATCATGATTGTTTTTGTATGCAGGTGCAGTTACGTGTATGTGGATGAATGAACAGTGTAGCACCATCATCACAGGTGGAGAAGACAAACAGATCATAGTGTGGAAACCCCAGTATTAACACACACACACACACACACACGTTTCCATTACAGACTGCTATTTATTTCATGGGTCAGTTTTAAACTGTGGAGAAGTTCTCTGTATCAACTATATATGACAGATTTATGACAGAAATACCCACATTTTAAGTTACATTGAGCCCCATAATAGTGCAAAGGGCCAGAACACATCGGATGACACCGTTTTTATTAACATTTTATCATTTATTTTAGATCTGTTGTGTGAGTGCCGTTTGATATCGCCTGTTTTCACATCAAATGTTCGTTGGGGTCTGATTCATCTTACACAGTATAGAAATGCATGTATTGCATCTATCAGATATAATATTGATGCAAATCTGACATAAGTACAAACTATTGATGGTTTAAAGGCAATCACTTCACAATTGTTATTATAATCTCTAAATGATGTAATAAATGATCTTACATAATTCATCATAGTTTATCACACAAGCTTACATACATTTTAAAAGTTAACACCTTTTTCGAGGTGAATGTGTTTCTCTGTTATATTTATACCACTGACGCTTGCGGGACGTAATGCGGCTGTTTTTCTTAGATTTTTTTGTTTGTTTACATGTAAAACATTAGTTGAACATTAATGCACATAACATTTTGAATCAGTCTCCTGCAGTTTGTTGTGTAAGTGAATGGGTCAAATGGGTCAATGGCTTATTTGCATCACAACTATATTGCAGATTTATTCGATTTTGAGCCATAAACATTTGATGGACGTTTTAAATGTGCCTTTGTTTTCAGTCATTTGAGAATTACTTTTAATGCCTGTTCTTTAAATACATTCAGCCATAAAACGTACAATATATATACATGCATATACCGGTAATGGATGAGAGGAAGATTAAGCAATCCTGTATATAGGAATCATTTTATATTCACACATTATTTATAAATGAATGCCTTGAGAAATGCTCTTCAGTGAAGAGCGGTTGTGTGTTACGTGTGTTATTCAATAAGTCAATATCGAGATTATGCAAAGTTCTGTCAATAAACAGACTTCATGATAACTGAGAAAGTTTTGAAGTGTTGGTGTGTGCTGGACTGTTTCTGTATGTTTGGGTATTTATTGCCTAAAATGAACCATTTTCTGTTTTTTGGATTTTGATGTAGTTTATTTTTTACTCCTGTCTGTTTTATTTTTTTGAAGCCTTATGGAAGGAAAGCTGGATTTCTGAAACCCTGTTGAAGTTTGCAAATGCACTATTGTTAAACAGTACGTGTAAGTGATTTCTTTTGGAAAGTTGTGCTGTTTTCTGTATTAAATAATGTAACTAAGATTTTTATGTCTGTATTTTTATTGCCCTAACATATTTTGGGGCATTTAACAGTGTTTTGCAGATTATTTGGTTATTGGTCATTTATTCCCCCTCATGTTGTTCAAAACCTGTATATGACTCTTTCTACACAAAAGAAGATATTTTGAGAAATGGTTCTGTGTCCAAACAATGGAAGTCATACAGGTGTGAAATGACACAAGGGTGATCAGTCTTTGAATTGAGGACCCCTGACAGATTTTTATCAGAGACGTGTCACATGACTGTAAATACTTTATCTCTACTTTCACACACCTGCTGTATGAGGTCCATATTTAACCAGAGGTCAAGCTAAAGACTCACATACACAACATTCACGTAACGCTGTAGCTCAACTTACATAATATGAGTTCAACAACTGATTTTCTGTAATGTCAAATTCTGGCCACTTTAAATAGATTATAAATATCATCATCGTCTCAAATGCCTGAGCTTTTTATAACACGAGATATTTTAGCAGTTAAGTAATCTCTTGTCATTGAAACCGAGGGACGGGTCAAGACTTTTTCTTTGAGTGTGTCCCTGTGCGTGTGTGCGCGCGCGCGCGTGTGTGAGAGAGAGAGAGAGCGCGCGAGCTGTCATATCTGTGACAGAACTGTTGCGCGCGGGGTGGGAAGAGCGCAAACCCGACAGCAGCGGTGACGGAAGATTACGCGTCACACGCGCGCGCTGTCACGTCCGGTAACGCGCTTTGAGGTCATTTGCCAGTGTCCGATGAGCAGATGGAGAGTCTGTCTGTGGTGTTCTAGCTCCCGTCTGAAAGTCCTGCTCCGGCTGCGGAAAGGACACCGAAGGCGCATTAAAGAGGAACATGGCCTCCCCGTCAGCATCATCCGGAATACAAACTCCATCTCCAACAGCACACGAGCATCCACGACAGGTAAACGACATGCGCACGCACGCTTCACACACACACTGCGTTACCAGGGTTACGGTACGGACTGTGGATGTTGCAGCTGAGCACGAATGATGTAAAAGTTCGTCTTTGCTGTAGTGGTTTGTCCTGAAAATCAGAATTTGTTCACTCAACAACTGCATATTGCATAACCGAGCCACTCCATGAAAAATCTGCTTTTATCATCTATTGCAGTTGCAATGATTTATATCAATATGTTGCTATACTTATAGGCTATATTTTAATAATAATGTGATAATTTTGTATAAAAATCTGTAATATAGCCTATTATTGTATAATATTATTGTTTAGTATATACAATAATATTCATAATAATATTTCAGGAACAAATTTAGGAAAGTAATACACTGTTAATCTTATTATTTATTTTTTTAGTAAAAAGCTATTCTTTCTGTAGTATAATAGCCCGCATACAAAAACCGCTGCATAGGCTACTCACACTAATACTACAATATTTACTATAGTAAGTTGTTTTAAATATTAAGAATTTACTGCAGTTTACAGAATACCGTAGTTAATATTTGCAAAGTGCAGTAATTCCCATAATACTGTACTTTACAGTTACTATAGCATACCACAGTATTTATAATTATAGTGCCAGAGGAAGTGACATCATTGGAGCGTTCAGCAGAGGTTCACAGATTCTGTATAATGTGCTGTATAATAGAAACGATCATGTTTACATCAGGCTGTGTGTGTGTGTGTGTGTGTGTGCGTGCGTGCGTGCGTGTGTTGAGTCGTGAGGAGTTCAGCAGGTAACAGCGAGTCTCCTGAGGAGCTCGTGCTCGTGCTCGGCTCTGTGATACGGCAGATTGTCTGTCATAAACACTGGCACAGGTAAACAAACACTTGGCAGTGTGTTTCAGAAGTGTGCGCTAGGTGAGTTGTGCTTCTTTAGTTGTGTTTATGTGTGTTTGTGTTCTTGAAATCTTTCTTGAACCGTACGTGGCGTTTAACATTTAGCTTTAATCTAAAGTGACTTGCAAAAAACAGCGATGAAGTAATTATTCTGAAGAATCCAACCATACCAGAAGGAGAGAAAATATTAAAGAAACGTTTTCATCAATAAAGAGTGAAAGGACGTTTTTGGACGTGTGTATTTCATATATTTTTTAAATGATGTGATGGATGCACATTAGATCACATGCATCTTTTTCTCCTTTGGCTCTCATTGCTGTTACAGTAGATGGTTAACTGTATTAAAAATATATTTGAGGGGTTTTTTTTCGATTTATTTATAGTTTAGTCATTGTTTCTGCTTGTGTTTTCTAAATTGTAAATTTCATTGGGGTAAAGCACCTGCCTATTGAGTAAATGAAAATAATAAGTTGCATGATTATTCAAGGCAAAATAATTTATAGTTTTAGTCTGATGTGCATTTGTGCTTCATTATTGGTCTTTGTGCATTGTTGTACAATTCACTTCATACAGATTCATTCAAATGTTAGCATTATAGCCAAGTCATGTCGTGTGAGGTTGAAAATGCATATCTAGAAGATTATCCATCTAGATAAGTAGAGACCCCTTTAATGGCTGAATGTGTCGTATAACTTTGGATAAAAGCATTTGCTAAAGGACTGAATGCAAATAACACACATTTGAACAGATGAATCGATACAAGTGCTTTTACAAAACAAAACGCTTCACATTTCTGCTTTGAAACCCTTCAGAATGTCTTGACCCATAAACTTCCACTGTAAGTGCATTACACGAAATGCAATTTTTGCTTGTTTTTACAAACCGAGTCCGAATTCTTTGGTGATGGAGGAAAACTTGATGTGAAGACGTTTTAAAACATTTTTGGGATGCATCGACTGTGAAATGTTTGGCCGTGTGATGGGATGTAGGTTAGTTTGGAATCAAAGCTTCATCTCTCTCATTGAGACTCTATAAATCAACATGATCTCGGATTGTTCACAGCCCACGTGTGACGTTCACAGATGTGCTGCGTTGTGTTGTTGAAAAGAGAATTCTTGTGTATGTGTGTGTTTCAATGCTTCCTTGTGGGTTCTCTCTGAACACAACACAAAGCTTTGTGTTTCCTCTCATAGAGCTTTCATTCTTCTTACAGAAACTCTTCTGCGGTCTTTGTGAAAACTCCTTCTCACTGACTTGTTTGTCACCAGCGCTGAGCAATCTGTACTGGATTTAGTCATTTGATCCGATGTCAGATTCCATTCATGTTTTCCAATTTAACATGGAACTCAAGCACAGTTCACTGTCCCGTGTGGACACATACCTTAGTAAAACTGAGGGTTTGGGTCGGACGTATCATTTGGTAAAGCATGATGTTAGCAACACCAAGGGTACAGGTTTGATCCCTGTATCACGCATACTGATCATATATATGACATTAATGCACTTTGGAGAAAAGAATCCACCAAATGCATGTAAAATATAGATTAGTTCTTGTTGCGATGACATCTCTCAGTTATAGTCTCTTTATACATTTCTTAAGTATTTAAAATAAAAATGCAACATTTGGTAAACTGGTTTTGTATGTGCTTCAGACAGGATGACTTACAGTAAAGGGCAGATGCTAATTTAAGCCGCTCTTATCTCGACAGGAATTCCAGCGTCACGTTCATTTATTCTGACGGTGTGTGACAGCAGGATGTTGTTTCGCCTCTTTTCTATTCTCATATGTTCTTGTTTAAAATGATTCTACTTTTTCCAAACTAATATTGATTTACAGGTGTTTATATTCTTTTCACAAATTAAAGACAAAGTTTTGTGGCTTATAAATAGACTGAATCAATAAATCAAGCAGTCTGAAAATGTTTAGTGATGATGTATAGACCACTTTGGATGTAAACAAAAAACATCCTATTTCAGTTTTTAACACCACACAGACGTTTGTAGAGAATACAAAGAACAAAAACATTTATAACCAAATCAAAATGATAAACATATAACATATATATATATATATATAAAACCATAAACGAACCATTGCTCATATCTATATGAGGAAATTATGTATATGTATAGATATATTAGAGATTTTAAAGCTGTGTTCCAGCTTTGAAGAACAGGAAAATGAAAGCCATATGTTTACTACACGCTTTCATTTTTTCTCATCTCATTCCTGTCTCTTTCTCATCCACCCTGAGCTCCAGATTTACAGCCGTTTCAATGTTTAAAAAGTGAGTTAAATGCTTATTTTGTCGTTCTTTAATACGTGTTTGAATGTATGAATGCTCACTGGACCTTCAGGATTATTAGAACCAGACGCTCACTGGCACGTTTCTTAGAAATCCTGACATATTTGAAATGAAATGAATATCTGCTGAATTATTCTCAAGCACAAACATCCCAGAGCTCATAATGGAAAAACAAACTTTTTGACCTTACAGATGATTTTTATGGTGTTTCTCTGAATTTGGACATTTAGGTAAAGATGAAAAGCATTCATTATTTGAGCAGAAGTGATGCTGGGATTGTAATGATGTGTGTGTTTGGTTTAATACTCTGTGTGTGTGTGTGTGTGTGTGTGTGTGTGCGTGCGTGCGTGCGTGCGTGGGTGCGTGTGTGTGTGGCAGTGTTATAGGGGCCGGCCTAATGTTCACCCTGTAAATTCCTTTACAGCAACACACTTGTTTTGAACTCAGCTAATGATGTGTGCCAAACAATCGCACACACAAATACGCACGCAAACACGCACACACGCGCGTACGCACACGCAAACACACACACATGCAAACACACACGCGGGCGCACACACACACACACACACAGACACACACACACGTGCGTGCACACAGACACACACAGACACACACACAAACGAACAGACACACACACACGTGCGCGCACACAGACACACAGAAACACACACACGTGCACGCACACAGACACACAGAAACACACAGACACACACACACACACACACAGAAACACGCGCGCACGCACACAGACACACACACACACACACAGAAACATACGCGCACACAGACACACACACACACACACACAGAAACACACACACACACAGAGACAGACAGACACACACACAGAAACACACACACAGACACACACATACGCGCACGCACACACACACACACACACGCACGCACACTCACACACACACACACGCACGCACACTCACACACACACACACGCACGCACACTCACACACACACACACAATCTGGAGTTGGGTAAATTTGATGAGAAATGTTCATCAAAGATCTTATTGAGATCTTCATTGTTGACATTTGTTCAACGTTTGTTGATTTTTATTTGTCACATTTACAGCTATATAGAGTGGAGGATATACAACCAGTAGTGAAATGTAAGTCAGATAAGCTCCAAAGATGTGCATTTATATAAAATACTAAACAATTTAAACAAAATATAAATAGCGGAAATATCTGAGATGCAGATGAGACTTAAGCAAAAGTATCCATTTACGCTCCAATTAATCTTCTTGAGGTAAAAAAATTGAGATATTAAAAAGATCTCATCTGTGAACTTTTATTTCTTATCCTGTACTGTAAGACACTGTGGTCTTCTGCAGTTTTGAGGGATCAATACACAGCATCAGCCTCATGTCATTAAGACGTATTGTCCACTTTCTTCAAGCCATCTTCTCTTTAATGAAAGCAGATCTGAGTCGAGAGCTGAAATGAATCATGGTTTTCTCAAGTCATTCCTGTCTCCAGATATTTGACAGTCATTGAAACTCTCTGTGGTGTCAGCAAATGAGAAGTAGTTAGAAATGAGATCAAATCTGCGTCATGCTGTTAATGGAAAGCAGATCATTTAGGGCCCTTAACAGTAAATGACAATACAATACAAATCAAAACTACTGACGTCAAATATCTCAGTGGGTTTTTAACCATCAATGGATGCCAAGAATGTCATTTCAGATAAATGTGTCTGGTGCTCCAGATGAACATGAACATGAATCAGAGTCTGTCCCAATACTCGGAGAGAATAAAGCTTCAAAAGGTAAAAAATATGTGTGTGTGACACATTACATCATGTCTTTGTCAGAACGACTGAAGAACAAATGTAAATGTTATTAAAATTGTTTTAATAAAGTGCAGCATTTTTATGGTTCTTCACTTTATTTAGAAACCAATTAACCATTTTTGTTAGTTAAAATCAAATAAAATATAGACCTTAAAACTAGGAATGTTGCAGTAAAGTAAGTTTATGGTAAGGCACTAAAAACTATATCTGAAATAAAAAAATCTATTATAAAAGCACATAACAAAATAACAAAGAAAATTGCCTAAAAATTAACATGACAACTAAAAAATCTAAAAGTTAAAGAGACTTTAAAATATTAATAAAACTACAATTAAACAAGAAAAAAGAAAGAACCTTTTAGAAACTTTTATTCTCATCAGTGCAGGAGGAAAACTGAAGATGTGATTTGAAGGAATAGTTTACCCAAAATGACAATAAGGTCTTTGAGTTCATGTCAGGCATCTGTTTGTCCCACAAAACTGCTGAAGAACGTTTCAGTGCTGCCACCTTCTGTTCAACATGTTTTTAATCCATCACATTATTATAGCAGAATAGTCAAGACTGGTTTCTGCAGAACAAAATGGGGCATTTCTGAATTACTGGGAATTTTCAGAATTTGCAAAAATTAAGTGCATGGCCGATTTCTTATTATTTCCCCCATTAGACATTGAAAACTCTTATGCTGGATTCAAATGGTCTCTTCTGGGTTCTGTACTTTCATTGTTTGCATTAAAGTTTTAGATTCATAAAAAAAGTTCTGTTTATCAAGTAAATTAAGCAAAATTACTTTTGTAACCTGAATCAACCCTGAACGAAACTTTTAGATGAAGTACATCACATGTGTGAACATCACAGACTATCAGTTGCCATCATAATTCACTTTTCTACATCCAACAAACCGAGAAGCTTTCTGACTGACACTGGATATGAGTTTAATGGAGCTTTAATTTCCGTTTGCTGCTTTTATATTTGTCCTTTAGGTTTGTGTCATCGTGCATCTTCTGGAAAGAAAGTTGATCCAGGAAATGCTACAGTATGTCATAGTTGGCTGGATACCAAATGGATGCCAAAATCCACATTCATTACATATTATAAAGCAGCACATGAACCTTCAACAGGAGAGAAATCTAAGATTAAGCTTGAATATATGTTATTACTCTATATATATTCATGAACATATCTAATAATATTTTAATCTGACCAAGGGCTTCTGGGTTGTTCTGGGACATCTATTATAGATTTTATTAGGAACCAAACAGTTTATACACATCAAAATATATTTTATGTTTTGAAATTTGGACAATAAAGTGTCTTTTTTAAGAAGATCCCACAATTGTGTCTGTATAGCTCAAAGGATGTAGGAACTGTTCAATATACATATTCAATGTATAGGCTATTTTCAAAACGTTGTAGTGTTATTATTATTGCATTATTTGCTCAACATCATGAGCAATGTTCACATTTTCAGGGTGTGGAATATGTGCAATTAATGACATTACATTATTCATGACTGATGTATTAAATCATAGTCATTTCACGCTGAACGATAACAATTCATTGATATTTTCTGTAGGAGGATAAAGCAGTGCTGCCCTCTTGTGGGTAAACGCACACACACACACACACACACACACACACACACACACACAC
>JAOTQM010000465.1:1680000-1701998 GCA_026939265.1 Oreonectes daqikongensis
CAGGCTGATAATTGAAAAGAACTTGTGGGGATAAAAAAGAGAGATATTTAGGTAGGATGTGGCTGAAGTCATCATCAGGTGGGTTGAAGCTGTTAGCTTCGAAAACTGGTCGGTATCACCAGGTTCGGAGGAAATGTAAAGCATATGGGTGTCATCAGCATAACAATGGAAATGTACTTTGTTTCCTGATAATGTCTTCTAAGGGAAGCATGTAAAGTGAAAACAGGATGGGCTATATGGATGATCAACGGTGCATACTTCGATGTAGTCGTGGACACTGCGCGATCCGGTGGTAGATCGGTCCATTGGCTCATATCTTCTCATCGTACCATGAGGTGGATGGAAATATGCATATGGAAATCATATGCAAATGACATTATGCATAGTTAAACTAGGCGTTGTAAGCTCCATATATGGTCACATCAGGCGTACACATGGTTTTATAAATCTGAAAACTATTGTGCTTAGGTAAAATCTTCCTTTGGTGCGCGATCACCCTGGAGTTTAGTTAGGAGCTCAAATTTTCATCATCATTATACTTCGGGTTTTTTTGTCAAGTGTCTTTATAAATGTCAGTTTTGTGTTTGTAATCATATCGTGGAGGTTTATATTGATTAGATTCAGTATGAGATGGACATGATGTTATTGTTGAGGAGGATAAACTCTGCAGTAATGCTCTTCTCTCAACATCATCATCATCATAAACAAATGATGTCAAACTCATCTTTTATTTTGTGTGTGTGTGTGTGTGTGTGTGTGTGTGTGTGTGTGTCAGTTATGGAGTGTTGTTGTGGGAGTTGTTGACAGGTGAAGCTCCATACAGAGGTATTGACGGTCTGGCTGTGGCTTACGGAGTCGCTGTGAATAAACTGACTCTTCCCATTCCATCCACCTGTCCTGAACCTTTCGCTCAGCTCATGTCCGGTGCGTTCATTCACTCGCTCATTCATTGTGTCATGTGTAAATGTTCTGCGGTGTGAATGACGTCGAGTGTGTGTGTGTTCTAAGAGTGTTGGGATCAGGATCCTCACAGGAGACCCAGTTTCAGTTCTATACTGGACCAGCTGAGCGCTCTCGAGCGACAGGTGATGGATGAGATGCCTCCAGATTCATTTCATTCTCTTCAAGAGGACTGGAAGCTGGAGATTCAGGACATGTTTGATGAACTCAGAGCTAAAGAGAAGGTAAAACATGCTCTGGATCTGCATTCATGTCTGATGTCCCATAGTTACAGTAGTGTCTAAAACTGATGCCATACTTATACAATATTAGATATTAATGACACTACACAATCATTTAAACTATAAAACATTATATCAAATGAAGACAACACTAAACTATTCAAATATTCACAGGACAAAATGATCTGGTACAAAATACATCTTTAATAATAGGTTTGTATAAAAAGCAAAACCTTCAATTGAAACAGGAAGTCCTTTAGGACCAATGTTGTCTTCTGAGGTAACTTGTTTCCAACATTAATTTTTGCCAAAGTGACATTTTGCTCATTAGACTAGATGATGATCACCAAACAACACACACAAAACAACTCATATGAAAAGAACAAATCCATGTTCCCATTATAAACACTAACTGTGCGTGCGTGTGCGCAGGAGTTGCGTTGTCGTGAGGAGGAGCTGAAGCGAGCCGCTCTGGAGCAGAAGTGTCATGAGGAGGTTCTCCGTCAGCGGGAGCAGCAGTTGGCTCAGTGGGAGCAGGATGTGTTTGAGCGAGAACTTTCACTTCTCATTCTCCATCTGAACCAGAACCACAAACCCAACGTCAAGAAACGCAAAGGAACCTTCAAGAAACACAAACTCAAGGTGAAGAACGGAGAGAAGATCAGCATGCCACAGGGTGAGCGCAAACACACACACACACACACACACACACACACACACACACACACACACACACACACACACACACACATACATCAGTGTTTAGTGTTCATGTGATGTGATGATGTTGTAATATGTGTTCTGTAGATTTTATTCATAAGATCACAGTTCAAGCATCTCCGTGTTTGGAGAAGAGAAGGAATTCTCCAGACCTGGGCTCACCGTCCATTGGGCCGCGCTTCCGTGCCATACAGCGTGAGTGTGACACACACACACAAAACAATCCATCTTTACGTTCACATAATAACATCAGACACTACTGACATACATACACACTCTGTCTCTCTCTCTGTCTTTCAGTGCCGAGTGACAGTCGCTGGAGTTCAGTTTGGCCTGTGGACTCTGTTCCGCTCAAGCAGTCGAATGGTGAGAGGAGGTTTGCAGCTCCACATCTGAGTCCTAAAAGTCCAAAGATTCTCCGACTCAGTACACCAGAAAACAGGTACACACAATGGTATAACAATGATTGTTTATGTCTATAATGAGATCAGTGATTTTTTATGTGTGTGTGTCAGTCTGTCGATGAGAGCCAAACTTCTAGACATGGACAGTAATGAAAACGAGGTTTCTAAAGCGGATTTTGAGGAATACAGACCCATCACACCAGAATCCAACCACAATGGTAACACACTCACACACACACACACACACACACACACACACAGCACAAATCAGTGTGAGGCGGCAATAAAACAACCGTCTCATTTGTGTCTCACAGAAGGCTCAGAGAGCGAGGAAGGAGGTGCTTCCCCCTGCGGCTCTCCCAAACCAGATCACCCCGGCCCGCTGTCTCTCACTAAGAACACACACCGCGCTCTGCTCGGCAGCGCCGCCCTGCTGGCGTCTGTGGCTCTGGGACGATGTCTGGAGCCTCAGCACCCCCCCGCACCCCCCCCACGGGCGTCCTCCAGGACTCACCTGCCCGCCCAGGACCTGGAGCCTGAGAGAGCCGCCGAGCCGGAGGTGGTGGGAGATCTGATCTCGTTCAGCACAGACTCTCTGCCGCGAGGATTCCTGGACACATTAAAACCGACTGAGGTGAAATTGTTACCTCTCACCCCCCCGCCCCCTAACCCCAGAGAGAGAGACAGACGGACCCGCCGCGTGCCCCAGCACAGTCCTGGAGACGGGACGCTGAACGGAGAGACGGCTGGTGAGACGTGGTATCAGGATGGTGAGGGCAGGATAAGAACTGCGTCTCAGCTGGGTAACATCACTACATTCACAGATTATCTTCTCACAAGATGAAACTTCTTACTCTTAAACATAACATCACAGTTGTGCTTAATGTCTAAAGAGAAGATTGAGTCTGAAACTGCAGTTTTCTCCTCAGACATTAGTTTAGAAAAATGACTTGAAATAATTTCTTGTTGATTTAATGATGTCTAAACAACATTTACTCTTCATAACTTACTGATACTGAAGTACAGAATGACATTTGACATGTTTTAACATACAGTATATTACATAACATACATTGTGTTGCAGTCAGATATTAAATGTGTTGTCAGATCAGTCAATTCTGCTCGGGAACTGTTTACAAATAAACGTAAGAACATTCTTATTTGTTGTCTTGAGAGCAGTTTTGTGAATCCGGCCAGGATTTTTTAAAACTTTTGTTTTTTTGCTCATTGAACAAACCTGAGAACCTTCACTTTTTCCTCTCATCTGTTACCAGTGCTGGATCTTCCTTTGTGTCAAGACACGTTTGAGATTGAAGACAGATCTCCAGTGTATCCAGCCCCTCATCTGTGGAGTCCTCAACCACATCGTCTGGAGGTCAACATCATCCCTCGCCCGCGGCCCTCGCCCATCCGACCTCGCATCGACCCGTGGAGTTTCATATCCGCCGGCGGGATAGACAGAGCGGGTGTGAAGAAATCCTTTTCATCCAGTAGCCCCGCAAGCCCTCGACTGGGATACCATCAACCTTCTCCCACCAACCCCTTCACAAACTGTGACCCGTTCCCTTCTCCAGACTGTGACCCCTTCAATCTGAAGGTGGACCCTTACATGAACTCTGACCCCGCCTCCACCTTCGACCCGTTCTCCACCCCCTTCCCCACCTCCCGCTCCGCTCCCTGCTCCACGAACGGAAGCCCCAATCTCTCTGTCAGGGTGAACCCGGCCGACTGTCCGCTCATTGATCTGGGCTGGGCGGCTGTCAGCAAACCGCTAGATGCTGCCAAAGAGAGGATTCATCCTCGACGGTCCCTCGGGCTCAGTCCGTTCAGATCACCCACTCAACAAAGAGACGATCGCTTCTAAACCGGCAGTGATCAGTGCATTCTGGGAAATGTTTGTCTTCCTCTCTGATTCGATGAGCTTCCATCGTTTCCTCAGGGTCTCAATGCTCTTCACATCTGAACATGTTGTTTATATCAGACGAGCGATTTTCAGTTCAGTATGTTGCTGGCGCTTGTGTTTTACGTTTCATTTGGGAGGAAATGTGTTATTGTGACCCATTTCACGTGTGTGCCAAAGAATGCCATCACTCTGACCTGAGGATTTCATCCCGTCACAGATTTCAGATGCACATTCAACCACCTGAGGATAGAAATAGGTCGAAACTCACATTATATGGAATCTGTCGGCAAGTTTTCTGCAGGTTGTGTTTTGGTGTCTGGCCAGGAAAAGCAAACTAGGCGTGACTTTAGTATTTTTTTTTAAAAACATTAGTCTTCATGGATTGTGTTTCATTCCAGCGTTTTAGGAATGTTGCTGTTTTCATAGAAGGCAATAGTCTTGTTCTTGTTTCTCAGTGGTCTTCCATCATTCACACATCATCGTGTGCGTTTACAGTTACAGTAATACAACTGATGTCACAAACACCTTACAGTTTATATGATGATCATACAATATTAAGAAGTTGATAAACAGATAGAGATGTTTTCACTACTGACGGCTCGCTGTGCTGATGATTCACACTTTTGACTTTGGAAAACATCTCCAGAGAATACATGAGATTTATTTAAACACACTTTGAGTTACTTTCTTCCGCAGAACACAAAAGAAGATATTTTGAAGAATGTTGATGATCAACACTGAACTGAACTAAACACAAAACCACTGAGACGTTTCTCAAAATATTTTCTATTGTGTTCCTCTGAAGAAGGGGGCATAAAAGCTGAGAGGAGAGGATGTTGATTTTGGGTGAAGTGTCTCTTTAAGCTATGACACGAGACATTCTCTCTTATTACAGATGTATGCTGCTGTATGTCTGCCGTTTGTTTCCATTGACTTTCTACATGCTAAATAATATTAGTTGCATCAAGAGGTCCAAATCCTCGAATCCATGACACGATGTCCTGTAGATCCTGTAGTCATCAGCCTGATGTTTTAGAAAGTTACATCACACCGTGTGACGTGTCACGAGCTTCTGCCGGGTCAGACACCACTGAACGTTTCCTCTGAAACAGACGGCTCAAAATCCACTCACGTCAAGAGAGAATTGGCTTTAAAAATCATGACGTCGCGCATTAGATCTCACAGAAATCAACGGGATGTGAGATCGTGACGGGTCGGATGAATCGGACAGAAGCGGATGCTGTGGAATCATCAGCATCACTGTACTGTGTGTAGCGCTGCGTCATGACACGAGAAGCGTTTGTAAAGCTATTGATATTTATTATTAATGTCTTTCACACACTGGATTCAAGACATTTGAGAGTCAGAGACTTGCTCCACGTTAAAATACTTTATGATGTTTTGGGAAAGATTTCTTTCTGTTTTGTTTTGCACGTCACTGGAATCTGTTATTGTTCAAGTAAGTGTGCTACAAAAGGACATTGTTGGGTTTTTGTCGTATCAAGTAAAAAAGAAAAGAAAGAAAAACACGCCACAGAATGACTTTAGACTGCGTGTGTCGGGATTTTAAAGAGATTTTTTTCATTTGACTTTCTGCTTTTAAAACTTTCTTCAACAGACAAACAAGAGAAACACTCCAGACGTGTCTCAGGACGTCAGACGGATGTTCACATGAACCTCTTCTGCCGTCAGAACACTCGTCTGTTTATTGGTTTATTATCTTCAAGTGATTTATTTGTCATTGTAGACTTATATTTAGTTCCGCTAAAGCCCTTATAACAACTCTTACTGTTATATTAAGTAATGCTCATTTATTCTGCTTTGTGTGTTTTGTATTTCAGTGGGCTGGGCCTAATCACTTCATTCCTTTGTGTTTTAAAGTGTGTGTGTGTGTGCGTGTCGTGTGTGCGTGCGTGCGTGCATGTGTGTACACGCGCATGCATTTGTGCTTATGAAAGTGGGAATGTGTTCATTTTGCTCATTCTAATGGGTTTTGAAAAGCGATTAAACAGAGCAAAAGCAAATAAAATGTAACATGTCTCCAGAAGTTTGACTTGTTTGAATCAATCAGTATACGGTGACATCCTGGCGAAGACTCGATTGCAGGACAGCAGATGTGATTTTGTGGGACACGGTGGAGAGATTATTTACTAATATTGTTATACTGCTGGATCATGTCCAGTTTAAAGCTAGTTTTAGTGCTTCAGCTGCTTCATGGAGCTCTTGCAAGCTAGATTCCCTCATGATAATCAGGTTTGAGACGTGTTTTCAGTAGTTATTGCGGCGTTTTATTAAAGGGAACTAATAATAATAACATTAATAAAACATACCTGCCAACATTCCCGTTTTGGTTTTTCTAGTTTTCATAATAAATCTAAACCCCCTAACCTAACCCTACACATGATTTTTAACACTTGTTATCCACTTTTCAAATGTTTATTATGTTATTGAAAATAAGGACCTTTATGATCTGATATATGATGGCAGAAGTTTAAGTCACTGAAGTTGTTGATGTTGCCTCTTTTATTTTCTGTAAACTAATCAATACTGATTAGTTAGTGATTTAGTTGGATAGTTTTTTAGTGATTAATTCGCCAAACAGCTTTAATTTGAACATACATATAAATAAGAGAAATATAACATTGGACACAAATGCCATCAGTACACAGTATTACTAACTAAAATAATATACAAAAACAGCCAGAGGAAATAAAGAAAAATACAAATGATTATGGTGCACATTGCTTTTCTATTTTTACATTTATACAACGTAATAAGAGTTGACCAATGAAATCGCTAGATACCCGAGTCATGGCGGCGGGGGCGTGGTTTGGGCATTTTCCAAACGGAAGTGAGCATCCCTATGCCCTACTACTTCCTTCAAAGGGCTGAGGCCCGTAAGTGAACTCGTTCAATGGTGTAGGACAGTCTTCTCCAACGTATAGCCCGCATGAACTCTGTAAGGTGCCCGCAAAACACAGGGCTCAACAATAACGTTTGATAGAATCTGTGACTATATCGATCTGTCAAATGCTACATCATTATGAAATGTTATTATTAGCACTTGTTTTAAGCAAAAAGAAAGAAAGAAAACACAATTTGGTCATGTGAGCCAAAAAATACTGCATCACATGTATAAAATGTATAAGTATTTTTTCAACAAGTATCCCTCTAGATGATTTTATCTCTTCAGGTAGCCCTCACTTACAAATAGGTTGGAGACCCCTGGTGTAGGACATTAGTGCCTCTCGTGTATGTGTTCGGAACTCACTTAGTGAAGAAACCTGTCTGTCCACACGTTTCCTTGACAACCGCACGACGTCAGGTGTTGCAAATATCTGTATTAAATAATTACTTTATGTTGCGTAATTGTGTCTTATTTCACGTGTATTTCTTTCACTATGTTTGGCAAAATTAATGGTCTATAAATTAAAACAGTGCTGCTAACAATTATTTGTATTTTTTTAATTGAACATATGAAACATAGTATACAATTGTAATGGCATATACAATTAGACAAAAACAAATAATTAAGCAAGGCACATAAAGAGAAAAAAAAATAAGGGGATCTATTATACATTTTCATGCAATAAATGTAATTCTTTTATTATTTTTTTAGACTTCAAATATTCCACTGATGGAAAGAATAGAAAAAAACTGAAAATAAGGTTTCGTCTTCAAACATTTACATTTATGAAGAAAAAACTTCCCTAGGATCAAGACTATATTAACAAAAAAATCATTTCTTTTATCATCTAATATTAATCCAAATATAATGTGTTCTCTAGGAAAACTTTGTAGTGACCGAATTTTTGTCTCGCTACTTACATTTGTATGTGAAGTCGCTTTTTCCACAGTGCATCGCGAGAACTCGTTCCCAAGATCATGTGATCACAAACTAAACTAAACTTCCTGGAAGTTCCATGTTATGTCCCCTTCGCTAAAGGACTTCTGAAAGGGATTAAGATGTTCACTTTCGTTTGGAACGTCCCTACAAATGGCGTTTCCGTCGCGAAGGGCCCTTGAAGGGCGCATAAATGCCATTTGGAAAATGCCCTAAATGATTTGTTATTGAACTTCACTTCCCATAATCCTGAAGACATACGTCATTGCTACCGGGAACAGGTTGCCAAGTGCGCGATAAACCCTCATGGATGAAAGTATTTTATTAATCAGCTTCGTGAGCTTAGATTTTATTTACATTTACATTTATTCATTTGGCAGACGCTTTTATCCAGGAAAACAGCAAGCGATTCGTCTAAGTAATATATTAACGAGAAGTGCTAGTAATACAAAGTTTCAGATACAACGTCAAGATAGTATAAGCAAGTATACAATTTGTTTACAAAGCTGCCTACAGACATACAGACATACAGGGCTATACTATAACCTCAAAGTAGAAGCTGTTTGTTAGAAATTAGCACATAGTGTGCGAGCTACATAAAACACTTGTATTTACCCAAAACACAACGCATGGACGTGAATGTGTTTGTAACCTATAGTAATGTGTTATTTTTTAATCTTTTTTTTAGGAAGTCACTAAACACACTCGTGACCAGGCGTTGTGTTTTGTGTAAAATATGTGATATCGACACTCAACCCGCTATGAAAACAGCGCATAGCATGTACATATATTTATAATATATATAACGATAACATTAGCCTAGTCAACAACTGAACTGTTCAACAATTACGTGGTTTACAAGAACATCTCAAAGAAACAAAACCAGATCATCCTGAAAGGTCTTGTAAAACTTTGAGATTAACCCATCATTACCAGGTGCTTTATTGTTCTTAAATTTAGCAATACAAAATTTTTTATTTCATCCAATGTTATTTCCTTATCACATACTTTTCTTATTTATTGTTGCAGCATGTATTTTATTAGACTCAAAGAATGATCCTGCACCCTTAACCATTTTTTAAAATTGTTCATTTTCAAGAAGAGCATTATTTAACTTCCAGTAATTAAATCTAAACCTTCTCTCACACAAACCATCAAAATGGATCAGAACATAAATTATTTTATGGTCTGTGAGTATAGAAGGTATCATACAACTTTCCTTAACTTTAGTTCTCAATTCTTCAGAAACTAACCAAAAATTCAAATTCTAGATTGTTTGGAACCATCCTTGCTACTCCATGTAAATTCAAGTTTTCCTGGCTTTCTCTTTCTCTATTCATGAAAGCAATTAAGACACACACAAATATTTTCAATATTAGAAAAATAATGCTGTTCAACGCGTCGAGGCATACAGTCCAACAAAGGATCACTAATAGTATTCCAGTCTCCAACCAAAATTAATTTAGCACCAGAAAATATTAATGACATTCTTGAAATTTCCTCTTCAAAGTTTTGAAATAAAGTTGTATTATTTTGCCCCTAAATATTCCCTAAAATAATAATATTGTCTCCTAACACAACCACCAAAATTACCCATCTCCCAGAGGGATGAACATTACTTTTAAGGACTTTCCCCTAAACTTTGAGAATGGCAACATC
The DNA here is from genome assembly GCA_026939265.1 of Oreonectes daqikongensis. Lineage (NCBI taxonomy): Eukaryota > Metazoa > Chordata > Actinopteri > Cypriniformes > Nemacheilidae > Oreonectes > Oreonectes daqikongensis. The sequence goes on from JAOTQM010000465.1 coordinate 1,689,712, forward strand.
CGCCGAGTTCATGCAGCCATAGGATAGCCAAAGATCGGCCCCCCATTGATTTGTCTAAAAACTAAGATCAGACCCTAAGGCATGGGTTCAGCCTTGAACCTCTTAAGATATAAAAAAAACAGCTTTTCTTTTCAACATATCATGAATTAAGAGAATTAACCCGACTGGTCTTGTTACAAGACAGCCTTATCGAGAGCGTCATCACGTCAGTCCATCTAACAACTAGTGTAAGTTTTTATCTCAATCTGGATTTTTGCCTGGTAGACATACACTCTTATCTAATAAACAGGTTTGATGACTTTAGTACAAATCTATATCATGATATTCTATGGAACTGTGTGCTTCTAGTTTAATAGCAACAGTTTGTGAAGAACCCTTTTCTATCCCATCATGACAATGTCTCTGTGTATGAGACAAGATTCAGAAAGAAATCATTGATTCAGTCAGTGTGGAAGAACTTGACTGGTCTGCATAAAACCAAGTCCTGAACCCAGCTGAACACGTTTGGTGTCATTTTAAATGCAGACTGACATTTCTACATTACATAGACGACTGGTTTCAAACAATTCATAAAACAGCTGAAGACCCACCTCTTCCATGAGCACTTAACTGTCTAATAAAAAAATTAAAAAAACCACTATTTTTCCTTTCCTAATGTTCTCTATATACTTGCTTATACTATCTTGACGTTGTATTTGAAACTTTGTATTACTAGCACTTCTTGTGAATATTGCTTACTTAGACGAATCGCTTGCTGTTTTCCTCAATTGTAAGTTGCTTTGGATAAAAGCATCTGTCAAATGAATAAATGTAAATGTAAATGGTTAATGTTAGCTCAGTCTTGGCATTAATGTAACAAGCCATGATGTTAATAAATGCTTTCTTTGTGGAATAGAAAGTGAACTGTTAAATAAACCTAACTAATATCCATATTTGACCCGACAACTCACTATTTTTAAACAGAGTATTTATAGCATGTTTATTTATATATTTGTGACACCAGAAGCCTAGTTTTCCACCATCACTTTGTATGTTGAATGAGTGTGTTCAATAGAGACATAAAAGATCATGACATCATCTTTCAATTCAAGCACAATGGTATACTTTTTCTATATCGAATTCATCAACATTGAGTAAAATGCAACCACAGTCTATGAATGCAACACATGCAGCTTTTCTGAAAAACAACGACAGGACAGCAGGAGCAGCAGAGACAAAATCATCTGCAAATAGAGTCCGAGCTCTTGTGGACGTTCAGCTGCAGAGGATTGTGGGTGTTAAGTTTCAAATTGTCATTGAAACTTCTTTCTATGTTTGGATCACACTTAATTCTTAAGCCACATAATAATCATAAGCTGGATGTTGTGAGAAGATGCCTTCTTGCAGATCTAGGAGCGAAAAACCAAGGAACGGAAATATCAGGTTCTCAGCTTGTTTATTTTTGAGGAACTTGGCTTTTTATATGATACAAGAAACCATCTGGAAGTTATCCGGTGTCCAGGGTCCTATAGAATGACCAAATAAGGTATAAACGTATGTGCCGGCAAGACATCTCTGGGGTCCATCTCAACACACAAAGCGTGTTCTCTTACCATAAGATCTTACCTAAGAGGGCCAAAATCTAACAGTGAGTAAAACAGACTAATTCAGCCATAAACTCTACAGTTGTGTCCTAACGCACACACGCAGTTATAAAGCACAGAGGGCTGTTTCCATGGAAACCGAACGAGGAGAGAAAGTGTGTTGATGTTGTTTGTGTCTGTGTGTCAAAAAGTTCCCTGCAGGTTTGTCCTCCAGGATCATTTCAGCAAATAAAGATTCTGCTTATCGAGTTATTCAAATTGAACATGAAACTGATTCTTTTCTTCTCTCTGAACATGTTTCTGGTTTTATCACAAATGAATCATCAGTGGAAAATCATGTTTTAAACCCTCACGCTATTACTGACTTCTCATAAACAGAAGTCTGACCTGTGGCCTGCTCTCTTCCAGGTCCTGCATACGTCTCTGGCCGATGTAATTCACACACGTGTTGGATTTGAGTCGGAGCTATACCTGATCCAGTGTTACGCTCATCCAGGGCTGATCCTGGTTACATGATGTGATGAATCCAAGCACTGACCTGAGAACTGAACATGACACTTCGGAATAAAACAAACATCAGGATTTTTTTATGAAATGAAGGATCTTTACCTGGTGACACATCAGAGGTGAATCCAGTCCGAGTCTTTTCAGCTAAATAAAAACACAGCCGCTTTCATGACATTAGAATGAAACTCTGAAGAATCCCCAGATTTACTGTCATCATCACACTGGACACGCGTCATTAGTCCTGACGTTCCTAACGTTTGACATAACCGTTTCAATCCATTTACATTAAACAACCCAATAACTGGCTTGATTTCAACAGATATTTCATAAAAAGACAGCCGGGGGAAAATAAACACGACACTCCAAAATTACTATCAGTTTCTGAATGTACTATTGACAGGTGACATCATTTCTCTAGAATTCAGGTAAAAAGTTCAAATTCTAATGTTTTTACATGCATGAATATATGATGGAATGAACATATTGTATGCAGAAATGATGTTTAAAGACAACACTGGACCGGTCTCTTGACATTTTCCATGGCTGTAGGTCCAGTACTGAGTTTTTCAGCATTTATTCATAGTCTTTACTGTTAATGCGAGTTCATGCCAATACAATTGCTCACTGTACATTAATAATTTTAACAGATTAAATCTGTATCAGTAACACTAATAAATGATGTGGATTTATACTTATTTCTAGAATGTCTAACTAACAAATTGTAATGTATTTGGAGGAACAGCCCAATGTACAGTATAGTATATTTAACTCAAGTTTAGTTTTGAGTTTTTCTGCTGCTTTACTTGTTAAATTCCAGACCGTGACCACTTACACACACTCGCTCATCATCATCATCATCATCATCATCATCATCATCATCTGGAATATTGAATTCTGATGAATTTGTCAAGACGTTCAGAGATGAAAAATGTGAGAATAAACAGACATAACTGTTCATCTGGATAACAAATGTCATCTATCTAGAGCTCATTGTGTGACATCATGAACAGTATTTATCTATATGATGATGATCATAAAGCTTCTGAGACATGCAGTGTTCAGTTAAAGCGAAGAAGAAGAATGACTTCGGCTGTTGCTATAGAGAAACAATAACATGGCATGAATTTAGTTGAGGAAAAAACACTTACAGAATCCCATGTGAAATGTGTGGATTAGGAACACTTTTGTGTGAAAAAGTCACGAGATGACTCATATGAAGACTTCTGAATACTCGCCTGTGAAAAGAGTTTTACTGTATAATACAAATACACTCGCCAGCAGATTCACTAAATCATGATGAACGTCAGACTAAATCTGATCTTAGAGAGAACTCTTCATCCATTTTCACAAACCCAAATGTGATGTCTCATCCGGATGAAGTCAAAACAACAGCTTTTCTTCTCAGCTTTCTGTTCAAATGTTTCACTTGTGAAGAAACCTATTCCCATTCGTGAAGAGATTTAACAGAACAAATGAAAATAGAATCACATATGAGGAGTCCAATGCAAAACCCTCTTAAGCCTGCATGCCTCCGACTACAGGAGTTAAAAATCCTGACCGATTATAAAATCTGGTTGCAGCGGATGACAGATTCTCTTATTTAAAATCTTAACCATGATCATACTTAAAAGATTCGAAACTCCTGGCTCATCACACAATACAAGAAAATATTAAGATTATCACGTGATCTCACCCGAAAGCTCAGCTGATGTAAACAATGTGTGTATTTGATGTGACATGGGGACATCTAGTGGTAGTATAGCATTATGACAAGAATTTAGAAGGACATACTGTACCAGAAGTGTTCAAAGTAGAAAATACCTGTTCTGGTATCTAGCAAAAGCACGACTTATATAGCAAGAATATGACAATAGAGAAGTTGACGATCACCAGAAGATGGCAGTAGTTCAACACAATAGATGCAACCAGACGACGCAGCAGCTCATGATCACTAAATACAGAACACAATGGTCATTACGAAGCAACAACTTGAAGGACGCATTCTTCTAGAGGTTTTGTTCTTACTGTATATCTCCGCTATCCAACGCCTTGTGTCCCACTGCTTGTTATAATCGCCCGAATTTGAAATCCTAACAATGTTTGATATGATCGGGGTGGCCCAGATCGGGAGGTATACGATTTGATTTGTGAATGCCTCACATTACGTGATAATCTGGACCGAACATTGGACCCGATTGAGCCCATGAATGGGATTTGTTTTTTAATTCTCAGGAGGGGAAAATCGGGCGCTTAAGTGCGGCGGACATGTTTTCTTGCAAATGGGCTTTTTTTATCAGGATCTTACTTTTCCCTTTTTAAAAGGTTATTAGTCGGTAGCTACTTAAAATGCCTTATTTTCACGAATGTCACATTTCATTAAAAAATTTCACCAACCTGGTCTTAAGACGTAGCCTACATTTAATCAAACGTCATATTTTGTGTACCTTTATTATTTTGTAAGCACAATTTAGACACGTTTGAGCACGTAACCCGACCCCACCCATAAACCTAACAGTTTGTAGCTATATTACACAATAAAAAACACAACACAAAACAGGAAGATTCGGCTACATGTGCTGTTTATTCAAAAAGTCCAATTATTCCAAGCGTTCCAGACTCGAAAGCGACTCCCTTCTCCCACTGCTATAAAACTCGGATCCGGCCGGAACGTCAGCTTCAACACTGAAATGGCATTGGCTCTCGTGTGACTAGTTGCATCATTACGTACGTTAGCTACGTATGAAACGCCGTTGGCTGTCCCGCTCCGATTGCGTCACACGCGAACCTTGAGCGTACGCTTTAATAAAACACGACTCGGTGCATTCCTGGAGAATGATCGACCATCCGCGATTAAAACCCGCTTTGCTCACACAACGATATGTGTGGCATTAGAAAACTGTTTTTGGTCGGTGTTCGCAATAAATATCCGTGTCTGACTTTTATTTCCTTGTTGCATGTTTATGTGGTTGGGAAGTGGGTAGTTTTAGGTTTAGGGTAGGAGTGGAGTGGGGTTAGGTGCTCTAAAATATCTATTAATATACAAATAATAAGTATTTATAAAATCATTAGAGAGGCAAATCTTGACATTGACGTGCATTCTCTAGCGGACCGTTAGCGCCCCGCCGCCCCCAGTGGACTTTTGTGTCTGAAAACTGTAGCAATATGTACCTGGTGGTACGTATTTGCTGCAAAAAGTGTGCAAAGGTACGTTTTACCTATGAGACCAGGCTAATTTTGAATGTCTTTAGCTGCAAAACCTTCTGTGCATACAAAATCCCTAAAGATGCAACTAGAAACATTGCAAATAGTGAAAGTCAGAATGTACATTATTATGAAACTGAATTATGAAATGATGAAACTGAAGCACTCATTGGGGGCGCTGTGATCCATGTGACTGACAGATCCGAGTCACAAGTGCACATTTGCGATATTAAACAGATTTGAAGTGAAGGTATTCGATGAACATATAATACATGCCGAGAGCATTTGGTCAGTATCATGATCTAGGTGGTGTTGAGCGGCTTTTGCATCTGAGCTCCTCATATGATTGAGAAAAAATTCTGGGTGCAAAAAAATCATCAAAACTGTCATAAGATTTCACAGGTCACACTGTGAAACATAAAGAAGAAACACACGAGACGGAATGTAAGAAGTATATAACCAAGTGTATTCCCTTCTGTTAATATACACGTATGCAGATTCATCTCACTGAAACACTTTACAATAACATTGAAGAAGAACAGAGAAACTCAACGTGAACAAGAACAGAAAGAATGAAAAACAAACGCACGCACGCACACATGATGATGATGAGAGGAGATGCTCAGTCAAACAGATGAAGGACAGACACGAACAGTCTCTCCATGAAAAAAAGAACAAATCACGTTTTGTGTTTCATAATCTAAGGAACATCTGAACGTCACGTTCATTCTTTATACGCTCAGGAATGATCATTAGGAAAAACACATCTCTGTTTTAGTACTGGGATGAGATTCAAATATTTACTGAAGACATTTCACAAACGCTTTGAAACATTTCAATGGAAGTTTAGTTCTTAATACAATACTAGAGTTCAAGTTCTTCTGAGGAAGAGAGTTTCTATCCTCTCCAAGTTCACATCTATTTCTTTCTTTTCTCCTGTATTTCCACACAGAGCAAATGATGCACATTAACCAGAACATTATTGTCTTTTGCCTTTTACATTGTGACAAAATAAAACACACACACACACACACACACACACACACACACACACACACACACACACACACACACACACACACACACACACACACACACAAGAAATCTAGCACTCCACAGTCTGAGTGTTTAGAGGGTTTGAACATCAGACGTCCGTTCATACATCAGATCCGTCGTGAGTTCCGTCTGCATGAAAGCGCTGGACATGTTCCTCGTGTGCTTAGAGCAGAAACCAACATCACACACACGCACGCACACACACACGCACGCGCACGCGCACGCACGCACACGCACACGCACGCACACGCACACGCACACGCACACATACACATACGATGAACATCATCCGCAGATGTTTGGTAGTTCTCAAGTTTTGCTAGTTGTAATTTGTTGATATATAGATTAACTGGTTTGACTCCACAGAAACAGTTTTTAGTCTCTTTTCATTTTGAATAGCACATGCTGGAAACACAACAGAATGACGTTGCATCTGCTCCTGAGCACCAAGGACAAGGAGAAAAGAGAGGAGACGGGAGGGATGAACACTCGAGAGAGACGGATTCGACAACCAGCGGGTTTGGCAGTTTTACTGATGAGTTTGACAATCAACTGTTCTCCAAATGTCACACTCATTTCTCAAAAGATTCAAGAGTATGTACGCTGGAGTTTTCTCATCGGCTGTTGAGGCGATTCGCGTGTTGTATTTACAAAGAACAAACCAGAGGAATGAGAAGATACAGTACAAAAGGCAGAAACATGAAACGTTTGAGCGCCTTTTGTTAGATCTCGATGGGAAATGATAGAAGACTCACATCAGAATGTAAACTGCCAAAAAACCAACCTGCCATTCCTCAAGCTCTCTCTCTCTCTCTCTCTCTCTCTCTCTCTCTCTCTCTCTCTCTCTCTCTCTCTCTCTCTCTCTCTCTCTCTCTCTCTCTCTCTCTCTCTCTCTCTCTCTCTCGCTCGGCCTCCGTCTCTCTGGAGCGTGCTCAGACGTAATACTCTTTGTCCTTGTTTTTCTTGCTCTTGGTGCCGCTCTTGGCAGCTCCTGGTTGCTTTTCTTTTACTAGGGCGCCGTTGCTTTGCGTGGCCGAATTGCTGATGTAGTTGCGACTCTGGTCGACCTGGTACGAGCCCTCGTCGCGGTTGCGGTACTTGTACATGGCGTACAGCAGGATGAGGATGCAGAGGGCTGCGGCGGCCACGATGCCCACCACCATCCCCGTGGTGCTGCTGGACTCCCGGATCACCTCCACCGCTCCCGGCGGTCCTCTGTCCGGAGACGACGGCTCTGTAGCGGGCACACGGGGGAAATCGGGAGGATACGTTACGCCCGGGTGTCGATGCCGCCCGCCGCGCTCGGGGTCGCCCGACGCCTGGACGGGCGGCAGCAACACCTGGTCACGGGTGTTCATTTTACCCGCCGGGATGTTGGGGCCCGCATTGAGACGGGGAACAAGCTGTTCTGGGGGCGACGTGGGCACGAAGGGGTGCGGCGGCCGGTGCGTGTCGGGCGAACGTGAAAAGTGGCGGTCGCCCGCAGGGGGAGGGGGGAGCACTGTCCTGTCAGTGACTAGGGGCGAGTTTTTATAATAATCCTCGTCGTCCGTCTCCGTCATCTCGCCCGAACCGTAGGCGGACACCTCCGCGGCTTCCTCGCAGTCGTCCTGGTCCGGCAGACAACGGGGCCGACCGGGCAGGGGCAGAGACTCTCTGGTGGTCTCGAGCAGGGTGAGGAAGGGGCGATAGGTCGGGGGCGGGGGTATAACGGGGTAACGTGTGGCTATTGACGGGGGGTCAAGGGAATCCACGGTAATAATGGGCAACACTAGTTCACCTCCTAGAATGAAAAAGAGAAAAACGGGCGTTAGTCGAACCCCGAGAGACGCTAGTGAACACGAGAGATTGGACAGCACTGCTATAGGCATCATTAGAACAACACTATGACTTCACTAAAGTTTAAGTTAGTTGTGTTAGCATCTATTTAATACAAACACTAAACTAATATTGTATTACACATTACAGGGTTAGGATAGTGTACAGAAATACATCAACTAACTTTACCATACATTCCTATAAACACACAGTTATGCTAATGCTAATGCTAATGCTAATGCTAAAGCTGTGTGTCCACTGGCTGCATGTTTAAGAAGAGAGCAAACCACGTAGTTCAGGTCACTTACATCAACAAATTGGCCGCATGATTTTTGCATGAAAAAAAAGTTACAAAAAGAAAGCTGTGTAAGATTGTTCTTGGAGAGTGATCAACAAATTTCAGCCCATGTATTAAAGTTAAGCTGCTATGTTTTCCCTGAGCTCATCCCCTGTTGTCATGGTGATCGCTGGCTAATGATGAAAACCTTCCCACTCCAACCCCGGAGAGATACACGGAGAGTCTGACGTTACCCCTCAAAACACACCCGCACATCTTTCCTCTGGACACAACTGTGACTTTAGTGTCAAATGATTCATTAGAACTCATAGCACATCATGATGTAATGATCTCACGTGTGGATTTAAGGTGTGAAAACAACATTTTTAAACGCAATTAATGCTGAAGATTATTCTGGAAGAACATCATACAAACAAAGGCATCAACGTGACACTCCCCCCTCCCCTTCGGCCAATCAGAATCCAGCAGAGCTTGTTTACATATTCATGAACATTCAATCAACCTAAATCCATCTGGACTGCATGTGAATAAAAGAACTGCACCAGGAAAAAACAGTTGATGTTAACATTGAGAAAACACATTGACAGGTGTAATACAGCAACTGAAAAACAAAGAGTTTGTTAATGTCATCAGTGTCACAATGGGTTGTGTGTTTGGTTTTTGTGTCTGGAGGTTGAACAGTTTTTGGTCAGGTTTGAGTTTTTTTGTTTTATACGACAGCGCGTTTCATCATTTCCACGTATTCAGTTTAAACGTGCCACTGAGCACTTCGGTCCTGTTTCATCGGTTGGATGTTACGAGCGATACACTGTCAGAAAAGACAGAAACACTGGATCACTGTTTCATGGAAATGAGAGAAAAAATTCCACTGAGCAACTGTCAATCAACAGACACAAAACACCCAAACCACTGCAGTCACGTCTGTCAACATTGTGAGTCTGTTTGTGTGCAGTCTGTGATCGGCCAAACTCAGAGCAGAGGTGTAAAGAGTACATGAAAACCATACTTGAGTAAAAGTACAGTTACTTTACTGTGAAAATTACTTCATTACAAGTTACAAGTCACCGATTCCAAAACGACTTGAGTAAAAGTCTTAGAGTATCTGATAGTACTTGAGTATTTTACTCATACTGAATAGGCTCAAAGAGACATTTGATGGATTTATTTTCTGAAATCATTATAAAACACCTCAAAATTGCAACAAATCAAGGTCAACACCATAGCCAACACATATTACAAACACTCAAGTCTCAGATAAGCTCAAGTGCTCATAAGTAAAACAACATCCTTCAAAAAGAAAAAAAATACCTGATAATGCATTTGCATCAAGAAGTCATGTTGACAAGTTTCAGTAAGTAAGCGAAAATGCACAAGATCAAGTACCTTCAATGCCCTGTAAATGACAATATTGCTTCTTCTGTATATACAGCAGAAATAAATTGCTGCAAAAAAAGTTTGGTGCCATGCAAAATGTAATGTGTAATTTCATTAGTCATTACAAATGTAGTAAAGAGTAAATATACTTATTCAAAAATGTACTCAAGTAGAGAGTAAAAGTTGCTAATATCTTTGATACTCAGTATCAAATATTACAAAGTAGCCAAAAAGATACTTAAGTACAGTATCTAATCACATTTACTCCAATACTTTACACCACTGTCAAAGATCAAAGAGAGACAGATTTGACCAGAGGAGCAGCATTACACAATGTGTGTCTGGAAACTGTAAAAGGAGGAAAACTGTATGTCTATAGATTCAGTGTTAATATTATGATAATATTATAACATTATAAATGAACAGGATTCAAAACTGTAAAAAAATACAACTGCCAGTGTGTTACTGTTGTGAGATCTATAGAAGTCAGAAATATTACAAATATAAAAGATCTTAACACAAGTCTGACATCATTTGACCAATCACAGCTGTATGTGTGTGTGTGTGTGTGTGTGTGTGTGTGTGTCTGACTTACCATTTCCAGGTTCACACTCTTCAAGATCTTCATCATCACTTGGACATTCTGCAGACGCCACTAACAGCTCATCAGTATTCTACACACACGCGCACGCGCACGCACACAAACAAACTTAAGTTAGGAAAATATTCATTTGATTTTAAACAAGAAAATGTGCATTTAAAAAATGTAAATAAATGTGTTATTCTCTATATTTGCATTTTTATTAGATAAATACTGATCAAGAAAATGAGTTGACAAACATTTCTTACTGTTCATGTGTTTATTTCTTAAAGTGATATCTATTTCAGATCATTTCTATCATGCTCTCTATAAGCTATCATGGATTTCATTCATTCTCTATCAGGGGAGACTGTAAAATATCACAGCGTTTCTGTGACTTTTTTATGTTGTGTTTTATAAAACTCACTGTCAGACATTAGGTCCTGTAAAATTAATCTTGACCGATCATGACAAAAACTCATGTGAGTGTTCCACTGTGTAACTAATTCATTTCATTTCTATATCAGCCCTGAAGAGCATCCAAATATAAAACAAGAGTGACAGATATAAAAAACCTACAAAAGCAAGATTAAGCAAGTGAGCACACACTCGGACTCCACACATTCTTCAACACGCACGCACGCACACACACACACACCTGTGTAACACTGTCTCTCATGGTGGGTGAGCGTTGTTTGCGTGTGGTGGTGGTTGCCATTGTAGTGGTGGTCTCCATGATGGTGGTGGACATGTCTGCAAGCGGGGTGGTGGACGTGGTGTCGGTGGTCAAGACAGACGGCACGTCTCCCACCAGACGCAGGTTTCCATGCACCTGTACGTTAGGGTCGCTCTCAGCGGCCAGCTTCAGCACCTGCAGGCCGTTATAATAGAGACCCGAGATCTGACCCTGAAAATGCCGACCCTTGTCACCACCGCCCACTTTGATGAACGCCTGGCTGTTAAAGATGGTCAGCTGCCGACCTGAAGACACAGACACAAGACAACATGCAAACATCGATCTCTGGATGATCTCTGGATGCAGAAACAGCTGAGGTCACATGACCGTCCCTCACTAATGTACACACTGCAGTGTGCTTGTACTTCATAAATTACTCTACAGTTTCTCTCTCTCTCTCTCTCTCTCTCACTCTCTCTCTCTCTCTCTCTCACTCTCTCTCTCTCTCTCTCTCACTCTCTCTCTCTCTCTCACTCTCACTCACATGACATCATCATCATCATCATACAGTATCTTCAGAAAAGATCAATCGTGCACACAATCAGTATTCTGGGTCCATCACACATCTTGTCCTCTGTGAATGAAGCCGGGTACACAGTACGAATTCTGACAATGGGTAGGTCGTGAGCCCTTGTATGCGTCACGAGTGAATTTATTCAACAATCGTACGGATGCAGTCGTACGAACACACGACAGGATTTTACTACGATCTGACGAATTCCGAGGCAAGTATAAGTATAGTTACTTTATAGTTAGTTTTTTTATTGTAATAATTTTTCACATTTTTACTGTATTTTTAATAAAGATGCAGCCTTGGTAAGCATAAGGGGCTGTGTCCACCGAGGTCAAATGCCGATGCTCATATCACACTTCTCATTTTATACTACTATTATTATTATTATTATTATTATTATTATTATTATTATTACTTACCCTCTGTATACATATTTGCACTATCTGTATGCAGTTCAGCTGCAAATGCTTTGGCAATACAATGTACAATTTTGTCATGCCAATAAAGCAACTTACATTGAAAATTGAGAGAGAGAGAGAGAGAGAGAGAGACAGAGAGAGAGACAGAGAGAGAGAGAGAGAGAGAGAGAGAGAGAGAGAGACAGAGAGAGAGAGAGAGAG
>JAOTQM010000466.1:0-145565 GCA_026939265.1 Oreonectes daqikongensis
TAAGCAAAGAAATCTGTAATTGGGAAGGAGATGATAAACGTGTAACTCAACAGCACGAGGAACAAAGTGCCCAAAATCATTCTACGTTCTGAGATGTCAGTGATATAGATTGAGAAAGAGCCCTCCATGTACCAACAAACACAGAATGATCACTGGATAGGGGATCAGATACGCCACATATGAAGGGGATTGATCAAAAGTCAAACCAGTTAGTTTTATATCTGCAAAGATCAGCGGCACAAACCAGATGATGACAGAAATCAAACAGGAGGATTTCAGCGTCTGGTGAGTTTTGTGCCAGATAGGATGAGCAACCAAAACATATCTTTCAAGCGCGATACATGCCATAAAATACAGACCAACAATCACAGAATATTCATGTATCTCCTCTACCATGAGCCTTTTTATCTTTACACGCCTTGCTGATAAATAAATGAGACAAATCATCTGTGTGAGATCTGAAAGAATCAAATGAATCACAAAAACTGAAGCAGCTCGATGAGACTTGATGAGTAAACACAACGCATACAGAGTTAAGAGCATGATCGGAATCTCAATGGATGATATAATCCAGATAAACACTGACCGTGCAAATATCTCTTTGACCCAAAAAATGGACAATATTTCCCACTGTTTCTGTCCCTCAGGGAACCAATCAGGTTTGCTGCTAATGTTGCTGCTGATGTTGTTTTCTGTCATGATGTCAAATTGTTGAGAGTCGGCACTGAAATGAAAACAAAACTGTCATGAGTTTGACTCTGTTTAAAAAAACATAAATACACATTCATGTGTGACTAATAGAGTTGATGGAGATTGAAGATTTTCTTCATCAGTTTGTCTTTATGCTGCTGTTTACATTTTCATTTAGTAAAAGAAAAACTACATTTAATCACATGTTTCACATGCATTTAATTCCCAAACTATCAGAGACAAACATGAAATAATATGAGGATGATGTTACCTGATGGATGAGTGTAAACTGGAATGTAAATGAGGGCTGGACGGTCCTGATCCTGAAGCTTCAGCGCTTATTAAACACATCTGATCAAATAAATCAAAGTGTTCAGCATTACTAGAATGTTCAAGGCAGGTGTGTGTTTGATCTAAATGAATGAAGACTTCATTTGAAGAAGCTAAAAATAAAAAGCAAACACACAATAAACAATTACATTTGACTTAATTTCACACATGATTTTATCAACACAAGTATAAATATACAACATTTTAATGAATAGATGTGATGTTACCTGGAATCAGCTTGTTGTCCAGATGTTGTTCAGCAGTATGTGATATTGGTGGACTTTTATAGTCTGAATGAACTTAACAAATGTCACTTCATGATGAAAAACCTCAGAACTGCATTAAACATCATCATCTGTGTGTAGTCTAGATAAAACAACATTATCAATGAGTGCTTTAAACTATAAACCATCTCCTCTATTATCAAAGTGGTTATTTTCATGCATTTAGCATTTACCATCATTTTAATCCATTAGTTTAGGTCTTAACCACAGGATCCGGGCCTCATCTCTGTCTAGAGCTTTCAGAATGCACTTTGATATTGTGTTTTAGCATAATAAACCGTCTTTGTCAACATCGTTTTTAGCCAAAAGACAAAATACAAAACGAGAATATCTGTCACCTCTCTAAACATTAACAAAGAACAATCGTGTCAGTCATATAACAACAAATAAAAACTAATAAACAAAATAAAAACAACAGAAAGCTCAAAGCCGAGCTCAAATCGATGATGTCATTTTCATCTGTTATGGATTTATTAATTATGAAATAATTCTAGAACTTAACTGTCACATTATGGGGCAGATGGAGAGGCACACCACAGAAATCTGATGATAACAGTTGTCATGCTGGTTGGAAGTCTCTTAACATCCTGATAGCAATCAAGAAGTAAAATGAAACATTGGTATTTTTATAATTATATATCATCTGTGAAAGGTGTAAGAACAAAGAACGTTTGCCTCAAAAAAAGGGCAATGATACGTCATGTCAAAGTATTTTGCATCCCACTGCGCACCCTGTTCATGTGCGATCATGTGCAGGCAGCTGGAAATCTTCCTCCTAAACCAACCACAAGTGACACTTGTACTGTTATGATTTCTCACCGGTGAATGTGACATGACTTCTCTGGAACCGATGCAACAGCTTCTGGTCTGTGCGCGCTCATGTGTTTTCGGAGGAGGCGTGGCTTTGGATGGTGATTCGCAAAAGGGAGGGATCAAATGATTGCAATGCTAGCAGACTAACGTTAGCATTTTCTAAATGATCTACTGTGCCTTTAAGAAATTGATGAATTAAAAGCCTTTTTTCCTGGAAAGGTGGCCTCTTATGGGTTTAATCTGTTTATTTATTCAGCAGTTTTTGGGTTTGGTTATTATATTTGTCTGTATGCTTTTATCCTAAAACACAGATGACTAAGCTGTCTGTATGAACGAGTAAAGCAGTCTTATTCTGTTCACACTTGACGGAGATAAACATCAAATGTTGTCTAAATAAGGTATTATTTCTGTAATAAAACCGTAGGCACAGTTCTGTCCGCAGTGTTCTAAAGACAAAAGTCAACACTTGTATGTGTGTAGGTGTGAGTTTGGTTCTAGAATGCAGTTGTCTCTCCTGTTAAGAACTGAACCGTGTGTGAACACAACCGTATGAAGGACTCTGATGTATTCTGGTGCTGTGTGAACGGTGGATTAGAATCAAGAGTCCAGTTCTCCGGTTTCATTTTGTCTCGTATATTTTCATAAATACAATTTATATTAGAATATTGTTCTTTGTCTAGGGGTAAAGGCGCAACATGAAAGAATACAAGGACATGGGCGAGATTTGGAAAACAAATGAAAATGCATTTTAATGGACACAATGATTTAAACAGTACAATTGGGGTATTTTAACTTAAGGAGCCAAAATAACAAACAAAAACAACTCATTTTTAATCCTCTAAATTCCCTGAATCACAAATGAAATGAAATACAATGACTTACTTAACTCCCTATCCGAAGACAATCCACATAAAAAGTGCAAATAAGAAAGGTGTCGGTCTCTCTACCTCCCCAAAGACTTTGTGTAATTATTTAGAAGGGTTGGTAAACCAGTCCAAACAGGGGTAATCCAGAATCAAGGTCAACAAACAGGCAATAGTCTGTATTATAAACAAGTGAAAAACGAACTAACGTATAACAACCCATTTCTAATAAGCCACCACACAACTTATCATACACTGAAACTCTCAGTCTTACTTTATATGGTTTGTAACTAACTGCAGAGTCAAAAATGGAGCAAACACAACAAGTGAGCACAAAAAGCTGAAGCAGGAAGTAATGATGAGTCTTTATAGGCAGCACGCAGTCAGCTGACCAGGCAGGGCGTGGCACCACTTAGAGTTGCAGGGACCAATCATGCTTCTTCCTGGACAGAAGACACACAAACACTTCCCAAACAAAAGGAAACAGAAAATAGAACAAACAGGGACATAACAATATAGAACATAGAAAACAAATTCTGTTAGTGAGTGGTGAGGTTAGTTTTTTATTTATGAGTATAAATTGTGTAATATATCATTTATATCTTATTATTTTTAATTAGACATATGTCTTTTTATACTTGTATGTTTTTAAATTACGTTCCTGAAAATAAGTTATATAGGCACTAGGTTGGTAGTTTCACCCCCACAAAATGTTTTATGCAAGTTATTTATATTTTCCTGTAGTGTGTCAGTAGGAAATATAAGTTTACATTTCCAAACAATCCTTTTGCCATTATTTGTAATAATCCAGTCGGTTTATTATTGTCTATTATTACACGAAAAAGGACAAATAGACTAAATTCCAGAAGAACTGTGGCAATGTCTCCAAGACTCTAGAAGGAACTTAGCTGCAAAGCTACAGTACTGTGAAAAGTTTTAGGCAGGTGAGGATGCTTTCAAAGATGTCATAAATCAATTTCATTTATCGATTAACTTTTATTAACTTAATCAAATCAATATTTGATGTGACTTCCCTTTATGTATAAAGCAGCTCTTGTACTAGATAATCGGGCTGGGTTTTCAGTTTTAACAGTTTTTTCTAAATTATAGTTGTGTGTGTTAATATCCTGCATTTGTGCCACTCTCTCTACAAACAATGAAGCTGTAAGTTATTTTACAAAATAGTGATTTAACCGCCTCCTTGTTAAGAAATATTATGTAGCAATTATGCAGTGAAGCTCTTTTGTTAATAAAAGACGTGATTTTTGTGTGTAGAGCGAGTGATGTGTGCGAGCGCGAGGGAGGGGCAGGGGTGTGTGTGTGTGTGTGCGAGCAAATGAAAGCAGCACGCATTATAGCGCCAGTCGCCCAAACAGCGGCCGCTAACCATTTGCGATTAAAGCAAATGA
Source organism: Oreonectes daqikongensis (assembly GCA_026939265.1). NCBI lineage: Eukaryota > Metazoa > Chordata > Actinopteri > Cypriniformes > Nemacheilidae > Oreonectes > Oreonectes daqikongensis. Next base: position 4,390 of record JAOTQM010000466.1, read on the forward strand.
CATATTCCCAATTAGCAAACGCTCTCTGATTGACATCGTGATGATGGAACTTATTATATCTGGCCGACGTCGGCCAGACGAACATGTGCTATCTGGGCAGCTTGATGTCACTTCAGCTTCTTCTCTGACAGCGTTCTCTCTCTCTGCGGCCTTCTTGAGCAAAACCTGCGGAAATGAAATGTTGAGATGAATGAAATATATGTGTTAAATACAGAGACTGCATGCACATGCTAATGACACACACACACACACACACACACACACCTGTGGTAGCAGATGAGGATAAGCGCTATCAAAGCCACGCCCACCAGAACAGACATCACTGACGTCACAACGGCCGAGAGGGGCGGAGCTACAGGCTCTACATAACAGATGTAAGAAAACATGAATGCAGAATGAAGGTGATGCAGATAATGAAAGCTGTGAAGATGTTCACCTGTGCAGGTGTAAGATCCAGGTGTGTTGAAGCACTGCAGGTGTGGAGGACAAACTGATGATTCAGTCGAACACTCGTCAACTTCTGAAAGAGACAAACATCATTATGCATATAAAACATCTTTTTACTTCCTACAGATAAAGAAGAAGTCATGCAGACCCATGCAGGCGGGTGGTTTAGGGGTCCACTGGTGTGTGTCGGGGTCACAGGTGATGTGATGAACTCCATGCAGCAGGTACATTTACATTTACATTTATTCATTTGGCAGACGCTTTTATCCAAAGCGACTTACAATTGAGGAAAACAGCAAGCGATTCGTCTAAGTAAGCAATATTCACGAGAGGTGCTAGTAATACAAGGTTTCAAATACAACGTCAAGATAGTATATAGAGAACATTAGAAAAGGAAAAATAGGGGTAAAATGAAATTTTTTTTTTTTTTTTTTTTATGAGACAGTTAAGTGCTCATGGAAGAGGTGGGTCTTCAGCTGTTTTTTGAATTGTGAAATTGATCCAGCAGTCCTGATGGAAACAGGAAGATCATTCCACCAGCCGGGAACGGAGAAAGAAAATGTCCTTGAGATGGATCTCATGCCTCTCTGTGAAGGAACAATGAGGCGCCGCTCGTTTTCAGACTGCAGACTTCTGGAGGGGATGTAGGTCTGTAAGAGAGAGTTGAGGTAGATGGGTGCTGTGTTAGTGGCTGTTCTGTAAGCAAGCAGCAGTGCCTTGAACTTAATGCGTGCCGCTACTGGGAGCCAGTGTAGAGAGATGAGCAGAGGTGTGACATGTGCTCTCTTGGGCTCATTGAAGACCAGGCGTGCAGCAGCATTCTGGATCATTTGCAGAGGTTTGAAGGCACAGGCTGGGAGACTCGCCAGAAGAGCATTACAGGTATCCAGCGGGACACCCTTATGTGGGCACGAAATTCCATAGCGGTCTTGCTGGTTTTACAAAATGCCTTACACTGATCACACCGTGTCATTAATGTGCTTCGATTAACATTGTTGAGCAAGTGGTGCTTAGGGCAAAATTGCATCAATAATCTCTCCAATGACAGTTTGAAAGTCACCTTCAGACAAATTCTGGATCGCCCCACATTGCTTCAACTTCTCACTTGTCATTTGCATTATGGTGGCAATGGTTGGCATTCCTTTGAACTGTTTGACACAAACATTGTCCAGTTTGTACCACTCACCCATTCTGACATCATGTTCGCCCCATAAAGTTAACAACATTAAATGATCTTGATCTGCCACAACTGCAGTCTTTCGTCGCACCTTCTGCCCACGCACCACTGACAACTTGTCATCTAAAGTTCGCAGAAACGTTACTTTAACTGACACCTAAAAATAAAACCTCATACATAGAAACAAAAGCTGTATACATTGTCTTTCTTTGTTAATCCTTCTTACCACAAATCTGACTAACACTTGTTGTATAAAGTAGTTCTATAAAACAAATACATGACACACACCCTCTGGTGCTCTCTTACATCCTGGATTATATCTGCAAGACTCTTCATCGGACTGGTCATGCACAGGGCCTCTTTAAAGGCAAAAGGTAAACGACAAACTACTGCCACTTTTGTCCTTCCATTAACCAACACATAATTTGCTTTTTTTTTTTGCTTGGATGGAGAGAAGTTCACTCCACTAAACCTCATGGGACTCCTGCAAATACAAACACATTTTGACCTGCATGTACTTTACTTCAAACACACCACAACATTCATCTATAGAAAATGTGAGATGAGGACACGACTGCAGCCGGCGATGAGGCCAAAATCTGCATGTCCAGTGCAAAAAGGCTTTGACTTTTAGTTTTCCTTTACATTATTTTATTTATCCATTATAGGATATTGGTTTACTTATGAGCACTTGAGCTTAACTGAGACTTGAGTGTTTGTAATATGTGTTGGTTATGGTGTCGACCTTGTTTTGTTGCAATTTTGAGGTGTTCAGGGCAATTCCATGAAAATGTCAACCTTACCATGAAAAAATTAAGTTTTGACCAACAGTTTTTACTATGCTAACAGCACAGATATCAACATTTGGTGGTTCAAATACCCATGTGAGGTCTCTCTTCAAGCATGTGTTGTATTTTTAGTGCATGATTTTTTCATAATCAGGTAAGTGGCATTTTCAGGATTGTCACATCCATAACGGTACATATTCCTCATAAATGGGAACATAATTTTTTTATATATGAACTATTTTATGTTCTATAAAGAGCAATCCCTTCTTCATTTGTTGGACATTATTGCTTCAGGTATGTGCATTGTAATTCACAAAAAATCCTACAAAGTTTGTCATCTACCAAAAAACTTTTTTTCACATCCATAACGCTTGTTTATTTCCCTTTTTTAAAGTAGAAAAATTGTTCACCGACTGATATTTTTCTGATGTTTAGACTCTATCAACAAGGGTTTAGCAAAATATAAACAGATTGTTCAATCCATTTGTAACAAATACATTCTGTGAGCATTTTTATGTCACGTCCGTAACGCAAAATGTCACGTCCATAACGCTGGAATCGCCCTTCAGTTTTTTAATGATTTCTGAAAATAAATGCAATTGCTCTCCTCACAAATCAAATGTCTATTTGAGCCTATGAGTAAAATACTCCAGTACTGTTTAAATCAGATACTCTAAGACTTTTACTCAAGTTGTTTTGGAATCGGTGACTTGTAACTTGTAATGGAGTAATTTTCACAGTGACGTAACTGTACTTTTACTCAAGTATGGTTTTCATGTACTCTTTACACCTCTGATTTAAACTAAGGCAAGTGAAGTGTCTTAGGCTTCAGGAGAGGGTAAGGCCAAATAAACACAAATTTTTCTATACCCAAGGGAAGATAAATAACCTAACAAATGATATTACAAATAAGCAACATAAATCTTCCCTAAGTTCCTCTCTTAAAATATAAACAGGAGAAAACAAGAATACAATTACTATTGAAAGTCAAATCAAAATGGCACCTAACTCCTTACTTCTTCCTTAAAACAATTTAACTTGTGTAGGACAACCAAAACTAAACAGAAAGAATTAACAGGGTTGATTATCTTATAGCCCAAAAGTATTATATAAGAAAATAAACTCTTTGATTCATCATAAACAACACAAAGAGTAACTCATGGAGACAGCCGACAGCGTAGCACTCGACGGATAGGGAGAGAGAGAGAGAGAGAGAGAGAGAAAAACATCTCCCAACATACATTTCACTGAAGTTTTTCATCAAAAATAAAAGTAATACATAATAAATATACGTCCAGGGACATAACAACAACTAACATCACATTTAAGAAAATAAATAATTTAATGTCTGTCTATATATGCTGTACTGTTATTAGGAAAGACACAAATCGGCTGCTTGTGGTTAGGTAATTCATAAAGTAGAGATTTTCTTCTTGAAAAGATAATCAGCCTACACTCTTTATATAATTAACTTTTAACTACAAAAAGAAAAAAAGAAAAAAACATTTTTTTACAACATTGTTTAGAATATATTTGTATTCTTTATATTTGATCAAATCTTGCCACTTACAAGCCTAGTCTGTTGGTTCTGTTTGTTTGTTTCAGCACCACGCCAGTAGGCAGGGCCGCAGCTAAAGAATTTAGGGCCCCCTGAAAAAATATTGATGTGGGCCCCCACCGCCCTCCAACTAATAGAGAGACATTTTATATCCAGTTTTATATCATATCACTTTGGCATAGTCTATTTACATGTAACAGAATATGGTAATGTTGTTGTAAAACCTTTTTAAAAAGTTAAATGTTTATAAATGTTATATGAAACATTGTCTTAAATAAATACATATAAACTTAAACTAATACAAGAATAATAAAAGATAATACAATATTAAATAATAAGTAAAACAGGTGTAAAAACCACCAGCAGTACTGTATGATAGTCTTTCCGATCAGTCTGTTATCAAATACCTGAAGTAAACATTAGGAAACTGAAAAGAATGAAGTAATTTATGTAAATAAATAAATAAAGTTAAAATTCCATTTTATTTTTTCCAAAATATTTTTAGATATTTTTAGATTATAATTTGAATTGTTCTGAATATTTTCTAGTATCATGTTGTAGGCTACTTATACTATATTTTTACTATATTATATTATATACTATAGTATACTAATAAGATGCAAAAGCCTCTAAAGGCCATATCTCCGTCAAAAATGAGATTATGATGTATTTTCTATTTCTATATCAATTGTTCATTCATCTTTCACTGATCGTGCTTAAAATTACTCTGACAAATAATTCATTACGCTGTTCTGTGTTCATATCTTTATTTTTATATTTTGTCTTTATTTCTCCTTTATTTCTGCATGACTGTGTGTGTTTCATCTGTGTGTTTACTGTCAGTGTGGATTTGTTCTACAGATCTGGCAGCTGTTCTCAAGTCACATGTGAACTTGAAACTTAATCTGGAGCCATTTTGAGATCAGAGCAGAAAAGTACGTGAGCAGAGAAAACTTAAACTGTGTCAGTACATGTAAGATAAATGAAAAGTAAAAGATTTAGTAGATGATATTGTAAATATTGATGAAGTGAAGATCAACAGCTCTACACAGGTGAGAAGTGAACTGCTGACACTCACAACACAAGACGAAAGAAGCTTTAAAGCAGTTGTGTAACGTTATTCTATGTGATACGCAGGTCTATGCAGTAAACTCGCTAGAAAATGTCAAGAATTGCCACATACCCAGTTAAAAAAGCGCAAGGATACAGAAAAACATCGTTTTGTGACTTTTGGACCATTGGTGCTAGTGAATTGTTCAATAAAAAAGCTTTGGTCTGCTGTGATACGTCAACGTCGCGCCGCCATGTTGTTTGTGGCGAGTAACATGTAAACAGACGCAAGTAAAGGGGGAGCTGCGCTTTTTCAGCATTAAAAACACAATAAGGCTTTCATTTCTTTCAAAATCTCAATACTTACACTCAGAAAAATGAATCGTTGTCATAGAAAATTGTTAAATATTCATTAATTGTGTTTGTTTTTTTCATGGAAATACACTAGATGGTTGGTGATATGTTAACTATGCAAGTGAAATAATAGCAAAATAAATGAAAATAAAAACATATTTAAGTATTATCAAGAATTTGGGTTGGGTGGTTTAAATTTTAGTGATTTTGATTCCGATTAGCGACTCTGATTCTTATCGAGTCCCAGTTTTGATACCACAGTTGAAGTAAAACATTTAGATATCAACCTGTAAGGTCATTTAATAAGGTGACCAGATTTTTTTTAAATGAAAACCAGGGATATTTTCTAGTTAAATGGTCAACATATCATAGAAATCTCATTTCTTATAATCAATGAATTAAAAAACAGGGACTTTGGAATTTGTTTATGTTGTTTTTATGTATGTGTGTCTTTTTATTATTGCCCTATTTACTGCGTTTTTGAAATTAATTACAATAGTATTGTAACAGCTTCAGCACCACCGTCGGCCACACCACCCATGTCATCAACGCCCTCTCACTTCATCCGTTCAGTCTCCCCAGACTTTTGAACTCAGTTTCCCAGCATACACTGCACGTCCGCCATCTTGATTATGCTCAGCACCTGCACCTGTATCACATCACCTGGACACTATTTAAGTTTGCACTTTTGCACTAGTTTTTGTTCAGTCTTGTCTTTACCTCACGAAATGTTCTGCTTGTTACTTTTCCTGTATTTTGGAATCCAATAACCCATTTGAATTATACCTGATTGTTTTTTAATTGACTTACCAGTTTTTGATACCTCGTCTGTCTTTTGGAATTTTCTAACCTGTTTGGATTATACGTGCCTGTTTTGGAATATTTAACCCCTGCAATAAACCTTGTGTTATTTGACAACTCTTGTGTGTTATCTGACAACTCTTGTGTGTGCTCTTCTGTCTGCCCTGTAGTGTGACAAGTATAATATTGTTTGCACTAACTGGTTATAATAAAGTTTACTAAAACACTATGGAAAAATAGTCCATTATGAAAACAGTGAATACTTACTATTGCAAATGATCAAAACGGTTTTGCATGCATTAAGACAAAAATCAAAAACACTACAAAAATATATGAAATATGAAAACATATGACAAATAATATTGTAGTTACTGTCATGATCCTGCCTCTTCTTGTTATGCTTTTTTAGTCTTTTGGCCGGATCGTGACAGTCCCACATGGCCATTGTTTGTTTTGGTGTGCAATGTGCTTCCACACAGAACGTGTGGGACGGTCACGATCCGGCCAAAAGACTAAAAAAGCATGACAAGAAGAGGCAGGATCATGACAAGTTACCATTTTTAATAATCTCTAATTGTATTTAATATGTTCATCGTCACAAACTGTATAGTCATTACAAACAGTAATTCAAACTTTTAAAAGATCTTTTTATGTTTGTGCTTTTGGAAATGGACCTTCACCCTAATTAAGCTTTTTATTTGCATTATAGGCTCAATCTGACACAGATGTCCTTTCTGCAAATGTAATATTTATCAGTGTAATTGCTTAGAGAAATCACTAATAAAAATGCCCAGAAACATGTCTACAAACTTCACTCGCTGCTGCCGTTCTTTGGGATGAACTCCATAACATCATCTATTCTCCTCAACATCATGAAAACTAACAATTAAACCAGGAAGTGTTTGAATATAGTCGTTATTTTTGTTTGTTTGCGTACAAAAAGTATCCTTATCGTATTATATTAGTTAATACTGAACCACTGGAGTTGTGTGGATTATTTTACGATGTATTTACGTACTTTCAGCGCTTTGAAAGTTTGGTTGTGTTGCCATCTATTGAGGAGTCAGAAAGCTTTAAAAATACACTAACTTGCGTTTTGGGGAAAAACAGAGGACCTGTGGATGTTTAACTACTTGATGATGAGTAATTAATGACAGAAGTTTCATTTTTGGGTGGAGGAACCTTTTAAAAGCATCTGTTACAGCAGCACATGTAATACTTGACACAGCTGCATGTGAAATAATGTGCTCAGTTTTCTGTGTGTCTCATATGATGTAATGAACACATGAACTCCAGACAGAAACAAACACTGAGACTTGTGCTGCTTTCATGTGAAGAGTCAGTGTGTGTGTGTGTGTGTGTGTTCACTTCCTTTACAGCTATAACATCAACATCTGAACTGCTGTCATGAGCTCCACAAACACACAAACACACACAAACACAATGAAGAGGTGAGAGAATCTACCAACATAGCACATCAATAAAGTTACGCTAGTCTTAAAGTTAAGATTTATGTGTGACATTGAGTAAATGAAGAGAGTTTGTGTCAGAGCTGTGAGAGTTTGTGGAGTTTTTTTTATGAAACAGTGTTTAATTATTGTTGTGTTTTTTGTGTTAGTTTGATTGATAGAGAATCTGCTGAACCCAGCTGTGTGTCCATGAAGAGCGATTGGTCAATGGATCATCCACTTAACATCAGTTCAGGAGACTCTGGTGCAGATGTGAGGTGAGGACAAACACACACATTCATCAGTGATGTCATTTTTCTATATAAGTACAGACTTGAGTATTTTTGACGTCAGTGGGATGATCAGTGAGTTTTGAATAAATGTGATTTATTTTGTTGTTTGTCTGTGTTCAGCAGTGGCGAAGACTAATGTAACTGGGGGGACCAGGCAGGGGCCCCTTATGCTTTTAGGGGGGGAAACATTTTTTATCAGAAGTTTCCTCTAGAAGAGCGTTGCAATAGTTTAGCCTAGACATTACAACAGCCTGGATGAGACAAATATAGATATATAGACTGTAAATGGAGATAGAAATAGTGGCAAGTTTGGCCATTTTATGGTTTGAAATAATATAAATGGTTGATCTAATCCTCATATGTTATGATCAAATCATGTTAGAATGAAGACTATTAAATACATTAAAACTGAAACAAAATATTTTCAAATATCTTTATTACATGTGCGGCTGTGTATGGAAATCTCATGAGGCCACAGTATTCTTTAGTTTTGAAGAACTTTGTGTTGTCTTTTGTGTTTAACTATTGTTTCATTTATTATTGCTGATGACAATAAAATGAAAAAATGTCATTTGTTAATCTTATTTAACATCATCATTAGACAGATTGGCACAAAGTATCAACCTCATTGATTAAACAATGACTTTTGAACTGCTAAACATATTAATTGATCAAACCAATTGTCATGATTGGCAAGGACACCCTTACAAAAACAACCTACAGGAATCCTGTAGGATTTTCATATTTTCTGCAGGATATTTGCTGGTATCCTGTAGGAATGATAAAATCCTACAGGACACATTGATAATATGTGCAGGATATTCCTACAGGTTTTATAACAGATCCCTCAGTAAAACAGAAACATGCAAAACCCAGGTGCAGGCAGCAGGTGGCAACAAAAAGGGATTTAAATAAATAAGGACACAAAAGCAGGAAACAAAAACCCACGATGGGGATAAAAAACAAAACTAAAATGACAGGAACAAAACACACTAGAAAAACTGTAGTACAAAAAAAACCCACGAGGGGGCAAAACAGAAAACCAAAGTTAGAACGATCTTAACAGGAAAACAGCAAGGGCAAAACACACGAGGCATGAGACACACTAAACTCACAAAAATGCACCGACACGAGACAGCGAACACAAGCGCTTTAAATAGGGGAGACAAACAAGGGATAGTGACATGGGGACAGGTGTGAATCATCAGAAACATTACCAGGGAAAATTACCGTAGAACGAGGGGGCGGGGCTTAGACGCTGTTAAGTTTCAAATTATCATTGAAACTCCTTTCTATGTTTGGATCACACCTTATTCTCAAACCAAATAATAATCATATGTTGGATGTTGTGAGGATGCCTTCTGCAGATCTGGGAGCAAAAGAAACCAACAGAGTCAGGAGTAAATCTGGTTCTTAGCTCAATTTATTGTTCAGAAGCATGGCCTTTTATATGGCACAAGGATACATTTAGAAGTTATCATATGTCCAGGGTCCTATAGTATGACCAAATAAGGTATGTGCCAGCAAGGCATCCCAAAGCTATCTTCTTATAGCAACACACAAAGAATGTCCGCTCACCCTATGACCCCTTCTTAACTTAGAAGAGCCTACTGGCTCTCAAGGCTATACATTGTATGCGGGGAATCCAAAATCTAACAGACGCGCAACATGAAAACACACGGCAAAAGGCGGAAGCGCCCGAGCCGCGTGTCTCCTCACAGAACGTAAAGACAAGATACTGACGCAATCCTGCCCACTAGATCATGAAATCTAGACATAAACAAGGAGGGCAGGATTGCGGAAGTATCCGGGGGGCGTGGTCATGGCGCACCACGCCCAGGCCACGCGCTTCCACGAGTAACAAACACGGAGACATGGCACAGTCATGGCCCCGCCCACAAGGCTCTAGGAATTTACAAGACGAGATCGGGCAGAACCATGACACCAATATTAACACACAGAATGTGAAAAATATATATTTTGGCAAATAGTTGCTTAAACGATTTAACTTCTTTTTTTTAAATAAATTAATGATGTAACATTTAATATTACTGTTTGTTACAATCGCCAGGACACATTTCTCAATACTTTGTCCTAACCAGCTTTCAGCTTGACACAGCAGTTCATTTCACATTCAGAATGCACTAAAACACGTCATACATGTGTCACATCAGCACATTCTTCAGAAACACTAGCAAATGTTGTCAGTCAACAAACACACTTGGTCATCTATAAAACAATGACCTAAAACACTTACATCTAACTTCCTCACTGTTTAGAATCCACTGCAATATATGTTACAGGAATGAATCAGTCATGATGATGTATGTTTCAATATATAGAGATTCATGAGTAAAACTGAGTAAATGAAGAGAGATTGTCTAGATTTATTTATTAAATGTGTTTAATTGTGTTAGTGCTGAACCCAGTTGTGTGTCCATGAAGAGTGATGTATCAATGCCTCTTCCACCTGTCTTCAGTTCAGGAGACTCTGGTGCAGATGTGACGTGAGGACAAACACACACATTCATTCATGTATTTACTGTTGTGTAGTACATGTGTGATTTTCTTACATGTTAATACATATGTAATGTTTTATTAACAGTTACACAGCAGATGAATCAAAGTCTTTCAAAGAGAAGCACATGGATTCTGTTTTCAAGGTAGAAATCTGTGTGTGTGTGTGTGTGTGTGTGTGTGTGTGTGTGTGTGTGTGTGTGTGTGTGTGTGTGTGTGTGTGTGTGTGTGTGTGTGTGTGTGTGTGTGTGTGTGTGTGCGTTATGAATCCACTGAACGTTCAGCATGAGAAAAGTTTCTGCACACATGAATAAGTGAATAAAAGTCTGTGTGTCTCAACAATGATTTCAGGAGTTGGAGCAGAAAATCATCTCTGTGATGAAGAAAGAGCTGAAGAGCTTCAAGAGATTACTGACACCAGATTACCCAGCATGCTCTGAGAGAGAAGAGGAGGAGGATGAAGATCAGATGAGAGTCAGAGAGGAGCTTCTGAAGATCACACTGCACGTCTTGAGGAAGATGAAGCAGACAGACCTCGCTGACAAACTACAGAGCAGTAAGAGAGAAGTCATGAACTCATTCCTGTGCATCACCTTCCTTTACTTTCATTTCACATCTTTCATGTGTTCACATCCATTTCTCTTCCTTTACACCACAGAACTCGCACCTTTGTGTGTGAAAAAACACAAATCCAGCCTCAAGGAGAAATTCCAGAGAATGAATGAAGGAATATCACGTGAAGGACGCTCAACACTTGTGAATGAGATCTACACAGAGCTCTACATCACAGAGGGAGGAAGTGAAGAGATCAATAATGAACATGAGGTGAGACAGATTGAGACACAATCCAGAAGAGCACAGACACAACACACACACATCAAATGCAATGACATCTTTAAAGCTTTACCTGGACAACACAAACACATCAGAAGTGTGCTGACTAAAGGAGTCGCTGGAATTGGAAAAACCGTCTCTGTGCAGAAGTTCATTCTGGACTGGACTGAAGGAAAAGCAAATCAGGATCTTAACTTCATATTTCCACTGGCGTTCAGAGAGCTGAATCTGATGAAGAACACAAATATCAGTCTGATGGATCTTCTTCATCACTTCTTCACACATACAACACAACTCAAGACATCCAGAGACTTTGACGTCTACAAAGTGGCGTTTATCTTTGACGGTCTGGACGAGTGTCGTCTTCCTCTGGATTTCTCCAACAATCCCAGTTTGTTTGATGTGACAGAAAGAGCGTCAGTGGATGTGCTGCTGACCAACATCTTTAAGGGGAATCTGCTTCCTTCTGCTCTGATCTGGATCACCTCTCGACCAGCAGCAGCCAATCAGATTCCTCCTGAGTGTGTCCACCTGATCACAGATGTACGAGGCTTCAATGACCCTCAGAAGGACGAGTATTTCAGCAAGAGAATAAAAGATCCCAGTTTGGCCGCTAGAATCATCAGACACATGAAATCATCCAGGAGTCTGTACATCATGTGTCACATCCCAGTCTTCTGTTGGATTTCAGCCGTTGTTCTAGAGAGAATGTTGAGTGAAGCAGAGAGTCGAGCAGAGATCCCCAAGACTCTCACTCAAATGTTCACACACTTCCTGATGTTTCACATCAAAGTGAAGAGTCAGAAGTATGATGGGAAATGTGAGGTGGATGTTCAGCAGGCTAGAAAGAGTCTCGTGTCACTGGGACGTTTGGCTTTTCAACAGCTGGAGAAAGGGAACCTGATCTTCTATGAGGACGAGCTGAGAGACTGTGACATTGATGTCAGAGAAGCGTCGCTGTACTCGGGAGTTTGTACTCAGATCTTCAGACACGAGTTTGGACTGAACCTGGTGAAGGTTTACAGCTTTGTGCATCTGAGCGTTCAGGAGTTTCTCGCTGCTTTATTCAAGTTTCTCTCGTTTTCTCCACAAACATCATCAGGACGACAGACTTTAAGTGATTTACTGAAGAGTGAAGTGAACAAGGCCTTACAGAGTGAGAACGGACACCTGGACCTTTACCTGCGATTCCTTCTGGGTCTCTCGCTGGAGTCCAATCAGACCGTCTTACGAGATCTACTGACACAGACAGAAAGAAGCTCTGATGACTCACAGCAAATGGTTACAGAATACATTAAGATGAAGATCAGAGAGAATCAATCTCCAGAGAAATCCATCAATCTGTTCCACTGTCTGAATGAACTCAATGATCAGTCTCTGGAGCTCGAGGTACAAACATACCTGAACAGAAGAGATGACAGGTGTCTCTCTGGAGTCCGTCTATCTTCTGCTCAGTGGTCGGCTCTGGTGTTTGTGTTACTGAACTCAGAACAGACGCTGGATGAGTTTATACTGAGTAAATATGATCCATCAGATGAATGTCTTCTGAATCTGCTGCCAGTGGTGAAATCATCCAGAAAAGCTTAGTGAGTCATTTCATCCTTAAACTAAATCAAACACATGAGTTTCTGAACACAGATTGTGTCTCTTATGAATGAGTGTTAAAGGTTCAGTGTTGTGTTTGGTCCTGACAGCAGACGTCAGTGTTTCTGTGTGTCACAATGATGTTGAGATCTGTGAACTCAATGCAGTCGGGCTGTTGGCCGTTGAGAAGATGCTCTCACATCTGTTTGCTGCTTTTGTTGAGCAGTTGCTGTGAGATCCAGAGCAGAAGTTTTGCTCTCACTTTATATTCAGTGTCTTTAAATACTGTGAACTTACAGAAGAAAAACACATTTCATTGTATTTATTGTGTATACATGTTACTGTGGGCAGGTTTAGGGTGAAGATACGTTAAATATAAACACAATTTAATCACACGCATGTACACAATAGATCCATAGTACTGAGTTTTCTTCTGTAAGTACATAGTAGTTAAAAACTCTGAATATAAAGTGATAGTAAAGTTTTAAAGTCTTCTCATGTCAACACCATCAATTACAATCACATCTTATGAGAAAAATATGATGTAGTTCAGATATTATAAATATACAGTTGTGTGTAAAAGTGTTAAACCAGCAGCAGCTTTGTTGTTTTAAATGTTGTTGTTCAGTTCTCTTGATCAGAATAATAGTCCTGGTTTGCTGTATGAGTTCAGATTGTTAAACTCATGAATGAAACAAGCGGACACAAAGTGTTCAGAGCAGCTGATAGACTTTAAACTTTAAAGCCACAGCGTGTTTTATTTCTCTGTTCAGAGTTAAATCTGTGTGCTGAAGCTGTGACACACTGAACACATTTACATGAGACTGAAGATTTAACTGTTAATACACAACAGACACAACTTTTCAGTTTTACATGAAGCTGAAATTATATGACAGATATGAAAAGATCTCAATCACTTTATTTCAGATATCAAATATAAATCTATTGTTCACAGCAGATCTGGTGTTTTGGTTTAGAAAAATGTTTTTCATCTTCATTCACAGCAGCTGATTCTCATTCTACATCCATTCACACTTGTTTTCTTTCTATCTGACTGTGAGAGACACTAAAAGTTGTAGTTTAACACACTGTTATCTTCTTATTTCTCTCTCAGTCTGAGTTACTGTAATCTGACAGAGAAAAGTTGTTCATCACTGGCATCAGTTCTCACATCAAACTCCTCAAGTCTGACAGAACTGAACCTGAGTCTCAATAATCTTCAGGATTCAGGAGTGAAGCTGATCTCTGATGGACTGAAGAATACAAACTGTAAACTACAGAAACTAAAGTGAGTGACACTTTCATCATATTATTACATCATTATTAACATGATATCAATGATTGTATAGTGTGTATTAGAGATCGACCGATATGTGTTTTTCAGGGCCGATGTCAATACCGATTATTACAGACCGAGTAGGCCGATAACCGATATTTTTAAACGATATATAAGTCTGGTGTCAAATTAAAAAATGTATGTCCTGTATTGTAGTTAAACAGCTTGGTGAATGGTAAGTATCATTTCTATGTTAAGTATGTGTAATAACATCTTTCATAATTGTTTTCTAGATTAGCTGCTAAATTTCATTAAAACAATGTTCATTATAACATTTAAAACATTGCTTTATTAGACCATTGCTTATTTATTGCACTGCAGTGTATTTTGCCTCTTTCTGTGTTTTCTTTTCTCATGTAAAGCTGCTTGGAAACAATACACATTGTAAAAAGCACTATATAAAAAATGAATTGAATAAATGAATTATTTTTTTGATGACTTAAACTTTGCATACATAATCTTATGTATGTAATCATAATCTTGAACATCAATTGATTAACTAGCACAATTTGAATTTATATAACAAGTGTAAATAATTTAATTGCCTTCATAGCTTCATTGTGTATGTTGTTGAAAAGACTGCAAATGTTTTCATGAAACTTAATTACCTTTGAACATTAATACCATATTATAGGCACACTTTTAATAGTTCAGTAGCCTATTCCTTAAGTATATAGTCGCCAAGACAGGCATTTAAGCATATCTGTGTGTGTATCTGAACATTTATGTGTAATAAATAAGTCGCGAAAAATAACTCAATCTGTCACTTGTTGCGAGCATCTTGAGATGCGGCTGTGTGCGCGTGCACGAGAGCACTGACTGAAGACAAAGTGTCTGAGTTCTTTATGCTTTAAAATGGCTCATATTTTTGAAATGGCATGACAATGACATGAAAATGCCAGCTCGGTCAACAGCCCGAAACGCGTGCTTAACTCTTGTATTGCAGTGTCCAGCTCGCTTGCAGAGCGAAATTATTGCATAGCCCACTATGTGAATATAATCATAAATCCTGCGAAACCGGCAAGAAACCCGTAATCCTTAAAACTGCCGATGTCGATAATCGGGAAAATGCGTAATATCGACGTCGATAATCGGTCGACCCCTAGTGTGTATATAAACAATCCATCCATTAATAAACATGTGATGATGTCATCGTGTATGAATAAAAACTTCTGAAGGTTAAATAAACATTTGAGTTGTGATTGTGTGAGAGTTCATGAGCTTCTGTCTCTCACCGTCACACCAGCACAGTTAACAGAAATCACACCAACATTCATTAAATGACCCAAAATTATTAATGTAAAGCATTAATCTCATAATATATTTATTTATGTAGTATTTCTGTATGTATTAATAGTAATATCAGTGTGAATACATGCATGTGTGTCTGAGCGGTTTGTGTAAATCCATCTGACACTTCAGAGAAATAACATACAACACATGTACAAACTATTCTTGAAAGAATGAAACAAGAGATTAGAAACTATAAGACTGTGAGAGACACTAAAAGTTGTAGTTTAACACACTGTTATCTTGTTATTTCTCTCTCAGTCTGTCTGGTTGTAATCTGACAGAGAAAAGTTGTTCATCACTGGCGTCAGTTCTCACATCAAACTCCTCAAGTCTGACAGAACTGAACCTGAGTCTCAATAATCTTCAGGATTCAGGAGTGAAGCTGATCTCTGATGGACTGAAGAATTCAAACTGTAAACTGAAGACATTACAGTAAGAAAATCCTTAAAGCAATAAGATGAAACGTGTGTGTTTGTATGATGTAAATGTTTGTAAAAGTTGATAAGAATCATGTTGATATAATGTTGTTTATCATAGTGTAAGAGACTCAAGAGTGACTCTCTGTTGATGACGATTCTAGACACCAGCAGTCAAGATCTCATCATTTATTTCTGTCTCCTAACACTATCACTACATCTAATCCCAAACCCACACAAACCATTTCACACACATGACAAACAACATTTAGTTTATTATTATCATTGAATAAACTGGTGTGACACTGATAACACACACACACACAACACCTCCATCTCTCTCTATCTCTGACTGTGTATGTTCTGATCATAATAGTCTCACACATCTCATTATAATTCATGACTTCATTTGCTGTAAGTTTCAGGAGTTTTTCTCTCTCTTCAGTCTTTATAACTGCAGGATTGGAGATGAAGGTTTTGTTGCTCTGGCTTCAGCTCTGAGATCAAACCCCTCACATCTCACACATCTGGATCTGAGATGTAATAATTCAGGAGATTCAGGAGTGAAGCTGATCTCTGATCTACTGAAGGATCCAAACTGTAAACTACAGGAACTACAGTGAGTTCTTCATTTAGTGTTTGAGTTATAATTGTGTTTTTAAATTCATGTCATGTAATAGTTTGTCACTTCTGCTCTAGTGTTACTGATGTTAGCACTACTTGTATTATTCTCATGTCACTTTGGATAAAAGCGTCTGCTAAATGAATACATGTAAATGTATGATGGTGAAAGTGATGGAAGATGAGAAATATAAACATCATTCTGACATGATGTATATTGATAATGACTGTGATGATATTAATGTCTCATCTTTCTCTTCAATGTTTTACAGAATTGAGTCTCAACTGTCTCAGTCATCTACAAGAACTACAAATGACAAAACAAACAACTGTCTTCTATCATAAACTACAAGATGTGTTTACTGTCAACAATCTCAAATGTTTACAGAACAAGTGGGAACCCAATGTTCCTTTAGCTTTCCCTATATCTGTCCTGATATGCAAGAGACAAACAAAGGCCTCTTCCAGTCATGTAGCAAACCTCTCTAATCTACTGCATATTACACGTCATTCTGATAGTGACAGGGAGCAAAATACAGTTAATGTTAAATTAGCACTTTTGAACATTCGCTCACTAAAAAGTAAGTCCTTTTTGGTTAATGACCTCATTACCAGTAACCACCTCGACTTCATGTTTCTAAATGAAACTTGGTTAGATGACAGCTGTAGTGCTACAATCCTAAATTAATCTGCCCCCCCCAGACTTTACATTTATAAGTGTCTGTAGAGCTGTTAAGAGAGGTGGAGGAATAGCTGCTCTATTTAAAGATGTCTTTCAATGCAAGCAAGTGTTACTTGGTGATTACACGTCCTTTGAATACTTAAGGACACAGAAATGCAGACCCACAAATATACTTTAAACATTTGTCAGATAAAAAGTCATAAAAAGTAGAAAGTAATTATCTAATTCACTAAACACACATAACATACGGATCTCACACTGATTTCACACCTTGTTGCCAGGAAGAAACACAGGCAGGTTGGAACCACTGATTTTGGGGTGAGGTGGGGGTGAGTGGGTCACCCTTCCTTGGTGCTTTAATGGCAGTTGGTAGACCAGCTTAGAGGACTGGACTGTGGATCAAGATATATGCATATATATATATATAATTTTTTTTAAATAAAACAAAAAAATACACACAAAAAAAAGAGGGACAAATACTTGCTTTACATAAATATATAATATATTATATATTTTCTTACTTAATTCACATTCTTTAATAAACTTAATATCATCATCACATATCCTGTTAGATGTTTTCCCCAATAAACCTGATAAAGAAAAGTCATGCTGGTTAGCTTCCTTCATTGACTGAATAAGGCAATAACTCTCATTGTTGTATTTTGTACATTGAAGTAGTACATGTTTACGGAAGCCCTGAACCGCAACGTGGAAAAACAATTGGGTGAAGAAAAAAATATATTACCATTATATTCCCTCCTGTAGCCTAAGTCTAGACTATTTTCCTTTTTTTAATTAGACTAGTTTGTCATCTTCCAAAAAAAAGTTTTTTCTCTTCCAAAAAAATGTCTCTCTTCAAAAGGTTTTTGTCTCTTAAATGGTCTTTTCTCTTCAAAATTGTTTTTTTCTCTTCAAATCTTTTTTTCTCTTTACATTTTTTTTTTCTTCAAAAATGTTTTTTTTTAAATCTTTTCGTTTTGATGCTTTAATCATTTTAATACAGACAGTATGTCCGACAAAAGGATAAGAGGAAAAACAAAAGAATATTTTATTAGTCAAAATTTTGTCTTTTCAATGAAGAGAATGACTTTTCCACGGACGCTGGTACAGTGAGCACTTACCTCCTGTTTTGACTGAAAGTCCAATTGTGACAAATGTTTAAGCTTTAATATATATTCTTCCATTTTTTCTGAGAAAAATAAATTAAACACTTCACTTCACTTTTTTTTAAAAAGATTTATTTTTGGCCTATTTGCCTTTATTTTTATATAGGGCAGTCACAGAGAGGACAGGAAGCGAAGTGGGAGAGAGAAGGGGGTGGGGCCGGGAAAGGACCTCAAGCCGGGACTCGAACTCAGGTCGCACGAAGCACAGTTGCGCTACATGTCTGGAGCACTGTCCACACAGCCACAGGCTCTGACTAAATCACTTCACTTTCTGATATCACTAAGTTAGTAACAGCTCACTCGTTGACGCCGCTAGAGAATCTGCTGTTGGGCTCACAACCGCCACTTTCAGTTGCGGCACGGTAACTGTCTGCCTCATCGTGTGCCTTTTCACTGCGGTTTTATGTCCGATTAGCAAGACTTTAATATATCACATACATTCATGAAAGATCTAGTTGAAAGATCTAGTTCCCGGCTGGTGGAATGATCTTCCTGTTTCCATCAGGACTGCTGGATCAATTTCACAATTTAAAAAACAGCTGAAGACCCACCTCTTCCATGAGCACTTAACTGTATAAAAAAAAAAAAAAAAAAAAAAAAAAAAAAAAATGTTTACCTCTATTTTTCCTTTTCTAATGTTCTCTATATACTTGCTTATACTATCTTGACGTTGTATTTGAAACCTTGTATTACTAGCACTTCTAGTGAATATTGCTTACTTAGACGAATCGCTTGCTGTTTTCCTCAATTGTAAGTCGCTTTGGATAAAAGCGTCTGCCAAATGAATAAATGTAAATGTAAATGTAAGTCAAGGTGTATAATAAACGTGTCTGTAAACATTATATTGGTGACAATACAGAGAGACAGCAACAGGCACGCGCCAATTGCATGTATCAACCCAGTGTGTGTGAGTGATAGTATAGTGAGGTGAGGCTCGCCTCGGCTCTACCGCACTTCGCATTTCTCTCGTGTATTTGAGCAGGAAATGTGCAAACACCGCAATTTTGTCTATAAAAATGATTAAATTGTTGGAATCATACAGAAAACAACTTTATATCACAGAACAGGTTTCATTCATTCAAATTTATTTTTTCAATTAATTTTTTTCATGATGACCGCACCGCACGTCACTGTTAACATGAGATTGTCAGAAACTGCGTGAATTATGCTAGCTTTAAAGGAATTGAATCAATAAGTAAAATAAATCTCTTAGATGGTGTGTGTGACTTGTGTGCACCTATACAGCTCTGAAGCAAAATAACCCTAACCTGTTACACTGCAGCTCTAGCAGGACAAGATCATGATCTGAAATGATGATCAGCCTGATGATGATGATCTCCAGCCTCTACACTATATGAAGCTTAATAAGATCTCGTTTTTGGAATACCAATTATTCTTGCAACACAAACATGTTTAGGCCCACGTGCATTTTAATTACCATGAATAATAGGCAGGTATCAGTCATCTTTTACCTGCAATAAGATATGTTAGGTCAGTAAACATTTTTAGAAATAGTGATGGAGAACTTACTCTGAAGTTCCATTTAAAACAACTCTATCTCCAGTTTGGTCTTCTTTATATTGTCAATTATCAATGTATTGAAGTTTTTGCTTTTTAATTTGCGTACATTCAACCTTTAAAGACTTAAAAATATAGCCTACATGGGTATGCTTTGTGGAGAGAAATCCCCTGCACCGCACCGCCACCATCTTTTGATTGGACTCTGCACCTGGTTTTGATTTGCGTCTGCACCTGTTTTGTGTTTGCTGTGTGTTATTTAAGTTCAGTCGTTTGCCTTGTTTCTTGTTCGGTCTTGTTGTAAGTGTAGATCGTGTGGTTAGTCTTTGTTTATTTTACCCGCTTACCTGTTTTTACTTACCTGAAAAGCCTGTTTTTGGAATTATTTCCTGTTATCAGCAATAAACCATCATTTACACTACCTGTGGTGTGCTCTTCTGCCTGAGACCAGCCCCGTTTGTTACAAAAATCATATTTTCCTCATCTCTGTTTCACTTTTCTGGGCAGACTCAGCAGATATAAGCCTTTCAGATGTGGACTCCTGCAACTGAAAAAGAGTTTTTGCAATTAAAGAAATGTTATTTAAAAACTTAACTTCTCTAATGGACAGTCATCTGAGACACTTTCTTCAGTGTCCTATATGCAATGAACCCTAATACTAAAACACATTGCCTTGTGAAAACACCATCTCATTGCAATTAACTACCAGAAAAATTTGAATTTATAAAAAAGAGAATTAAAAGTTAATTTAGCCTATCAGTTATTTAGTAATTATTATATAGACATCTTGAACGTTTTATTAAACAAGTGATCTCTGTGCATAGTTTGAAGTGTTCCTAACATTTTAATAAGGTTTTTAATTTGTCATATCTTCAAGCAGCAGTATAGACGTAACTACATCTTTTGAAGTAACAACTATCAATGCTGATCAATGGATCTTCTATCGATATATGCTGCCTTTCCAAACAGCACATGAGTGTGCGATGATCTCAGACAATTTAATCCAGATATACTAATCCTACACAAACTCATGAGTTTGAAGAATCGAATTAGCCAGATCATAGTTAGCGTGATTAGGTCATCTTGGATGTGGTATGTGACATACGAAGAACGGGCCCCATATGTTTTTTTACATGAAATTTGAGATTTGAGACTGGGAACATCACCATGAAGATATGTACTCTATGAAATTGTGACATTGGTCGGACTGTGAGTGGGCCTGGGTGTTATGATGTGGTCGACTCCTTTGTGATTCCATTGGGGAGACACTCCCAGTGTTTCGTGTGAATTTCAGTGATTATGACCACATGTCATTGAGATGTGAATTATGTTGTATTTCTATGATCATGAAAGAGTATCAGGAGTATGGTATGAGGTTCCATTTCATGTGTTGATGCCATGTAAGATCATTGTGATTGTTGTTGTGTATTTAAGTGTTTTTATGTTTTTTATTTTTAGGTTGAGTTTGATTTCTTTTCCGTATTTTATTGTTCGCTGTCCTTAACTGTTTTATTTCTTTTGTATTTTTAGGGGCGGAGTGCTTCCAGAAGCGGCTGGGTTTTTTCTTGTTCACGTTGGGGTTGTCACTATTGCAGTGCCTTCTAGTGCCGTGTGTTTGGGATGACTGAATTGGTGTGGTTTCAGGAGCCACGAGGTGTGCGTCGGTACCCAGCCTGCTTCTCTTTGTAGGAAGCCTCTGCCCCTAGTCGTATTAATTGTCTGTTTATTTGTTATCTGTTTGTTTATTTTATATATTTTGCCCCGACAAAATATTTGTTTTATTTTGTCACTCACGCCTCATGCCCTTTTTGTTCTTCCACTCAGGAGCCGAACCTGCGTGGAATGCGTGTTTTTTAAAAATCTTTCTCTCCGTTTCTTCCCTACTACTCGTGGGGTAGCGTAGTTGCTGCGATCGCTCGCCATGCTACATAAGCATTTACATGTAAAGAGATGAAAGTTTGCCTGGGTTCCTTTGTTATATAGCTAAGACGTTTTGTTAACTACAATGAAAGAATAGTTTTGTACTACCACAGATTACAATAAGTCTAATTCTTTTTCATTAATTTATTTTACCAGGGAGAATACAAGGACATTAAAATGGCAGAAGTCAGACCAGATCAACACCTAAAACAAGAAAAGTCTAGAAATGAAAAAATAAAGGACATATTTGACAGGCTTCATCTTGCTCACAGGTATCACAGTGTGAGAGCTTCAGATGTTCTTCAGATAACATCACATTCATTACAGTCTCATGAGTCTTGTGCTGAAGAAGATCTGGTGAAGAATTATCTACAGAAACTACTGATGATGAACTACAGAGCAAGATACATTCAAACTAAAGACACCAATGAACAGCATCACACACAACAAACAGTCAAAAAAACAAAAGGGTAATTTTCTCAAAGCTATGTCATCATCTAATAAAGGAACCAGTAAACCAGACTTTATTCATCCAATGGATGTTCAGATGGCTGTGTTTCATTGTGCTGATAGTTTCCTAAAGCAGCTGATGGTCACTTAACTCTCTCAGTGTCAGTTTGCTCTTCCTCTGCTTGTTCCTGATCCATTCACACAACACATTAAGTTTCCTCTCTGGACATTCAGACAAATCAACAAGAGCTGCAAGATCAGAAATACTGACAATTACATCATCAGTAAAGTCCAGTCAGTGTGCAAAGCTGAAACTCCAATGGTGTCGTTCTTCAGGTTTGGTTCTGTGTCTTCATCTAAATCTCAGCTGATGAACAATCTGATCAATGAGAAACACAACATGTTCTTCCACAGAAACTGTCCAGGAAGCAGCAGAACCAGACTACTGATGGATGGAGAGGTGGAGATCACCTGGTACTGTCCATCTGGAAAAGACACAGACAAATTTACTGACTGTGTTGCCTTCTGTAATCTTCTTGGTGATGCAGGAGACAATGAGAAACAACTGAAGATTCTCACTAAAATGTCTTCAGTCAATGTTGTTGTTCTACCACAGATTGATGAGAATGACAAAAATATGATAGAACTTGAAAACCTGTACAGTGACCCAAAGCCACTTATTTGTCTTTTTACTGAGGATGATTCTACTGTACTTGAGACAGATACAGGAAAATTCAAAATTGGTTTAAAAGACAGAAATCAGGCAGAAATATCTGAAGAAGTCAGAAGAACTATAAATAATTGTCTCTCATCTTCAGCTTCAGTGTTCAGACTTAAAGACGTGTCCAAACACTCAGATATCAGAGTAGATGAAGAAGATGATGAAGACTGTAGGAGAGGAAGAGAAGCAGCACAACAGATGATGAGTTTACTGGAGAATAAACCTCTAACAGAAATTAAAGAATCATTTCTGCCCCATCAGGGGAAACTGTGGCATCAGTGGTGTAAGAAGAACAAAGAACTTCATCGACCTAAAGGGGAAGAGCTAGAACAAGAAAAAAGCATAAAACAAACAGATATGAAAAAGATTCGTGAAGATCAGCACAAATCCCACATGAGTGAGTTTACAGAGATCTTCATAAAACAAATGCACTCACATAATGCTAACAGGATGTTTTTCATCAAATGGCTCAGAATCCTCCTGGATGAATTCACCTCAGCTGATCTTTCCAACTTACATCACAAGTATAATGAAAAAAATGGTCAACAGTCTTGGAACTGAAAGAAAATAATGATAAATCTGTAAAACTCAAGACTGAACAAACCGAACTTGAGCGAATATCTGCAGATCTTCAAGCAGCATCCTTTGGCTTGGAGCACATCATGAGAGAGATCGGTCAGATCTATGAATCATATTCATCTTTGAAGAAAATTAAGCAAGGCCTTCACTTTAATTTATCTTCTCCGACAAGTCTTGCAGCAGATATGATGATGTCTGGATTTCCACTGGAGCTGATGGATGGAGATGCTGCTCATGTTCCTGTAATGTGGGTTACTGCTGTTCTAGATAAACTCATCCAGAAACTGGGAGGTCAGAGAGTCTTTGTTCTGTCAGTTTTAGGGATTCAGAGCTCTGGGAAATCCACCATGTTGAATGCCATGTTTGGTCTTGAGTTTGCAGTCAGTGCTGGCCGCTGCACCAGAGGAGCTTTCATGCAGCTGATCAGAATCTCAGAAGACATGAAACATCAGATGAAGTTTGAATATATTCTGGTTGTTGATACTGAAGGTCTTCGGGCTCTAGAACTGGCTGAAATATCCACAAGACATCATGACAATGAACTGGCCACATTTGTTGTTGGTCTTGGACATCTGACATTGATCAACATCTTTGGAGAAAACCCGTCTGAGATGCAGGATATTCTTCAGATTGTTGTTCAGGCCTTTCTGAGGATGAAGAAAGTCAAATTGAACCCCAGCTGCATGTTTGTTCATCAGAATGTTTCAGACGTCACAGCTGGAGAGAAAAATATGGATGGGAGGAGAAAACTACTACAGACACTGGATGAGATGACAAAACTCGCTGCTAAAGATGAAGTTTGTGTTGAAGAACGTTTTAGTGATGTCATTGCATTTGATGTACGTCATGATGTAAAGTATTTTGCTCAACTGTGGGAGGGAAGCCCATCAATGGCACCACCAAACCCAAACTACTGTGAGAATATTCAAGAACTAAAGGAAACTATTAATTCCCATGCCTTAAAATCAGATGGTGTAAAGCTGACAAATCTACGTAAGCGAATTGAAGATCTCTGGGAGGCTTTACTGAATGAACAATTTGTGTTCAGCTTCAGAAATGCTGTGGAGATTTCAGAATACAGGAAACTGAAAACAGAATACAGCAAGTGGACCTGGACTCTTCGCAGCGCTATGATGGAAATTGAGAACAAACTACACAACAAAATAGAAAATGAAGTAATTGATGAGATTGAAGAAACTGATCTTCAAACAGAACTTAAGGATAAAAGTAAAGTAGTGAAAACCTCAATGTCAGAATTATTTGAGAAAGACACAGATGCTGATATACTGATTCAATGGAAAACTTCATTTGAAATAAAAAATAAAAGATGTTCATGAAAATATCATAAGAGAAACAAGAAGAAAATTAAATGAGATTCTTCAGCAGCGAGACCTGAAGAAAAAGGTTGATGCTCAGAAAACACGTCATAAAAACACTCTCTTAGAAAAGAGCAAAGAACTTGCTTTAAAACATAAAGACAAAACAAATGATGAAGAAACTCTGAAGAGAGAGTTTGATTCATTGTGGGAAGAGTGTGTGAAGAAGATCCACACATATAATCCTAAAATCAGAGACATTGACATACTGAAAGATGTGAAAAAACTCCTCAGTGACATCCATGAAAGTGTTCATGTAGACACCTGGACAGATATTGGGGATATTTTTACTGTGCCGAGTTATTCAGATTATGTACAGTTCAAGAAATCCAGTGGCATTAAAGGACAAGTTAAAAAGGTCTACAGAGCAGTTAAAGAAAAGTTTGTGTCTCTTCTATCTAATGAGGATGAATCCCAAATAAGAAGCTTGATCTCAGATGTTGTTAAGCAGACAGATAAAATAATCATTTCATTTAATATTTCAAAGATGGGCTACAACAAAAGCTGCATTCAACAACTCACAGATTACATCAAAGCGAGAATAACAGAATATGAGGAAGGAGTGAATTATGTGTTCAAGAATGAATTCTTCATGGATTTGGTGTTTTCTATATTTAAGAGAGCAAACAAGATATTCACTAACCAACACAGAATGTTCAGAGAAGCCAATGATCCGGATCTCTATTTGAAGAAGAAGAAAGGAGAATACTACAGCATTTTCTAGAAATACTGTAAAGGAGCAACATCAGCAGCTATTTTTGGTGAGATCATCTGTCAGAAACTGAAAGATCCCATTGAACAGAGTGTCTATAAACAGACCGCCAGAGATTTAGCAGATGAAATAAGATCAAACTGTCCATCACTGAATGGAAACAGATCAAATCTGGAGAAGCACATCCTGAAGAGACTGGCAGAAAAGAAGAACTTTAACAAATACATGGACTACATTCATTATCCCAGAGATCACTTTAGGGATTTCATCAGAGATGAAGTGAATCAGTACATCAGAGATCAGTTCAGTGTCAGTGTTAAACCCAAGATGAATCAGAACATTGAACTCCTGCAAAAGAAGATCATGAAAGCAGCACATGAATCTACTCAATGTGTTGAAGAGAACAGAGGAGTTGTTGATTTATGGTTGAA
This sequence comes from Oreonectes daqikongensis, assembly GCA_026939265.1. Classification (NCBI taxonomy): domain Eukaryota; kingdom Metazoa; phylum Chordata; class Actinopteri; order Cypriniformes; family Nemacheilidae; genus Oreonectes; species Oreonectes daqikongensis. The sequence goes on from JAOTQM010000466.1 coordinate 30,462, forward strand.
GTTTTTCACAAAGAAGCTCTCAGATGTTCTGATATTCTCTATGAAGGACTTCAGTGGAGTGAAACATGATGAGATTGATGATTTTAAACTTCTAGAAGATGTGATAAGACATGAACTTCCTCCAGTAATATCTGACATTAGCAGTGAGTTCAGCACAGATACATTTAATGCAAAACTGGATCTAAACAACAGAGCAGATGAGATTTTGACCAATCACTTCTGTCAGTGCTGTTGGGTTAAGTGTCCATTCTGTTATGCCATTTGCACCAACATAATAGAAAACCATGACGGAGATCACTGTGTTCCTTTCCATAGAGTGAGGGCAGTTAATGGGACACATTACAGGCACACAACAACATTTGCTGTTCAAATATGCACAACAGTTGTTGCAAGCAGTCATCTATCTTTTAATCCAAATAAATCTGACTGGTTAGTCCTCTACAAAGAATACAGAAAAGCAGGAGGGGTGTTTGCTCAGTGGAGCATCACACCCGATGCCTCTGAGCTGCCCTACTGGAAATTAGTTGTGTGCAGATTCCAGACAGATATGGAAAAATACTATAATCAAACATTCCAGGGTTATGGACAGATTCCAGATAAATGGAAACAAATTACAGAACAGGAAGCCACTGATAGTTTAGATAAATACATCTAATGACATTTAAAATGAGTTTGAAATAATGTTCTCTTCCAAGTTACTCAATCAAGAAGCAGATTAGAAAACAATATAAAGAAATGATGTAATTGTTTTGTTCTACACACAATCTGTTAAAGATTATATATTATTTAGAAAATATATGCCTAAAAATACACGGAACCAAGGTTATTTTAGTTTTACTAAAATTAAAACTTTGAAAGCGTTTTATTAAAATATAAAATAAAATAGTGTCCTAAAAATTATTGAAAAAACTAAATAAATGAAATATTTCAATATTGCCTCAGAAATAAACTGAAAAAAGTTTAAAGCACTAAAATTATAATAGTAAGCAAAACTAAAATTAATTAATCCTATATAGCAACATAAAAAAATAAACAAATGATTAATAAAATGACAAAAGCATATAACAAAGTTGCTAAATATTTAACAAAAATTAACACAAAAACTAAAAATCTAAAAATAAAAGCTAATTAAATTAGTAAATGAATACTAATGAATAGTATTCATTCTCGCTTGCTGTTTTCCTCAATTGTAAGTCGCCTTGGATAAAAGCGTCTGCCAAATGAATAAATGTAAATGTAAATGTGGAATAACTACAATCAAAACTGTAATAACTCTGCACAAAACACGGTCCGTGTACGTCTTGTTAGTTGGATTTTCGATTTGAAACTAAACACACAGAAACGAGAAAACAGCGCATTTTTTGTTTTTCGTTTGTTCAAAAAAACGTAAAAATTAGAATTCGGCTCGATTTTTCGTTTTTATGTTCATGCTTAGAAAATGGATAAATGGCTTGAATTCTCGTTTTCCACATGTGGGCGGGAAGGAACGCCCCCTTTCGCTGACTGCATGGTCAACCAAATACCATCCCAGACGTCATCAGCTCCTCCTCATCAGTTCGTTGGAATACTAGTCCTCCGCTGCTGTTGAAAATCTCTCACATTAAACAGCTGTTCAAGGCAGATGTTCAACTGGGTGTTCTTCTGCGCAGAGCCCTTTAGTAGTCTTTATCTATGGCTCTGCTTCTGCGCAGCCCAACACGTTTTGGAGAAACGTTTATGTTAGAAATATTAATCTAATAATATTAACACGGCAGTTGCTCAGAGGTAAAATTGTATGGCAAGCTCCGCAACTCACAGCCCGGAGCGGATGTGAATCACAGACCATTGTTACTTCACGTTTAAATGACTATAAATTTAGGTGTATCAGTTTCTGGGCTATATATGAATAGTCTGACTGAGCGGTAGAGTACGGTGGCGTATTGCTGCCACATACAATTTATTTTTTCAACTCAATTATGTTATAATAACGAGATAACATGTCGTTTAAACGAAATAATATGTCATAATAACGATATAATATGTCGTTTTAACTTGATAATATGTTGTTTTAACGGGATAATATGTCGTTAAAACAATTTTATTTTCTCATAATAACGACTTATTATTTCGTTAAAACGAAATGTTTTTCTTGTGTAAACGACGTATTTTTCCCGTTTTAACGAGATGATATATCGTTTTAACAACATATTTTTCTCACGCAGGGTTTCATTCGACAACAAAACAAAACGGAATGAAGGGTAGCCGACGAGATGGCACATTTAACCGAACTGATTTGTTTTTACTTTTTGCTCGGTTTGAGTCACAAAGACATTTTATTAGCATTAAGCCATGTTGACGGGGTTATTATTAGTCTGCGGACATTGCGTCGGCATCTTAAACATCTGAGACTGTATAGACGAAAGAATCAAACGGACCCATTGGAAGTGACATTATTCCTTGTTGATGAACTAGACCGTTACGGGAAGCTACATGGATATAAACTACTACATTTGAAATGTATTCAGGCTGGATTTGTTGTCAGTCAAAGTGTAATTAGTCATTTATTAAATGTTCTGGATCCGTATGGAGTGCAACTCAGAAAGAGAAATCGCTTAAGATTTTATGTGGCACATGGACTCCTATGACAAACTTAAACATTTTGGTATCTGCATTAACGGCGCAATCGATGGATTTTCTAGGATGGTAATTTGGCTTCATGCTTATACTACTAATTCTAACCCGAAGGTCATCGCGAGCTACTTTATTAATGAAGTTAGAGAGAGGATGGGGACACCAGCCAGACTGAGGTCAGACATGGGAACAGAGAATTGTTACGTGGAACAAATGCAAAAGTTCCTACGCAATGGCCACAGTGACGAATATGCTGAAAACTGCTTTATTTATGGATCAAGCAATCACAATCAGCGCATTGAGAGCTGGTGGGCATTTTTAAGAAAACATCATGCTCAATACTGGATTAATTGTTTCCAGGATTTGAAGGACAAGGATTATTTCACAGGTGTTTTTTTGGACACGCAATTGATATTGTTCACCTGTCTGAATATCATTGAGGTAATATTAAAACTAAACCCAAAATACTCCCAGTTTTTTGTGTTTATACTTTTTAATAAGTTTTAAAGATTCTGTTATCTGCAGCTGCTAAATAAATAGTTTAAAGTATGTTTGTTTACTTCACTGTATGTCATAGGAAGAGCTCCAACAAGTTCAGCATTTGTGGAACAGTCACAGAATTCGCCAGAGCAGAAATGCAGTGGCTCCAAATGGCCGTCCACTCATGATGTATCATCTGCCACAACTTTTTGGAGCAAGAGATTACCTGAAACCTGTCTCTCAGGAGGCTGTGGATGCCTGTAGAGAGGAATGTCTTCAAAGAGGGCCATACTCATGTGATGAGACAGTTTTTACTTTATCATGTCTTCTTATGGAAGAGAACCATCTTCATCCACCCACAACACCTAATGAAGCTATTGAATTGTACCTATTCCTGAGGAGCTGTATAGTTGCAAATCTGTAAGCATTTATTTTAACATGAGACTTTGTCTCTTCACTTTGACTTTCTTATTTGCATATGCTGTACATATAATCTATACCAGACTGAAGATTTGGGTAATTGCAAATAAATGTGTTAATTTGAGAATAGAAATTAGTTAATGTATACATTTGAATCCCTCATCCAATGTGTGAATTATTCATTTAAGGAGACACTTTTAATGTGCACTATAATTTGAGAAGTAAATAATGCTAAAATTTAGATTGTAATCTAATCTGTGAGGAAACACTAACACATATAAAATCAAGCACAATGTAAAATCAAACTGCAATAAATTGCATACTGATGTATAAAATTAACTGCATGGTTTCTTTTTATTTGTCACAGGAAATTTAACCCTGACTATTTAGAACATTTTCGTTAACATGAACTGTGAAAAGAATATGACAATTTAAACAATATAAACAATAAACAATTTGTAAAAACTGAACGTACAAAAATGTGGAAATGCCACCTGTCCTTTAACCCCTAAAAAAGGACATATTCAGTGCACATGTTTGAGGTAACAACATTCTTAACAGGTAACTTTTTGTTCAGCACCATTCTTCTGTTAACATTTAGGGCATGAATTACACAATGTCCATGACAAGTGCATGTGTACTTGACAATATATTTTCAAAATCAGAGCGCAGCTCTGGGTAACAGCTGTATGTGCAAGGTAGCTCCAAAACTGAGCCACAGGTGTGAGCGACTGGTCGCCTTGCCAGTCCATCCAAAGATGTGAAAATCACTTTTATTTCATTGACACAGACAACATCAGAGCCTGTAACAAATATAAGCATCTTCCTTAATCCAACTCCATCCAATCCTCTGATGTACTGCTGTAAAAAACGCAAGCACTTGCTCTCTTGCTTGCGTTTGAGGTGAGACATCCAGCAATTTCAAGAACCTTTTTGTTGTTGGTCTTTTGTCATCATAAATTTGTAGCACATCCACTGGATTATTGAAGGTTTTTCTGAAAATCTGTTTGGCTTCTCCAGACATGTTGTCTAAAGCATATTTTGGCAGTTGGATTATCTGTTTGTGGCCAGCTTTTAGCAACAGTTCTTTTAGGTTTTGTTGTGTTGGCATGGTTGTTACACCCAAACGGTCAAGAAGATCCAGCAGTTAATCTCTGTCATCACCAAGGAGATCTTCTTTCAAGGCCAAGGAGATCAGATCCCTCTCTGACTGACTGAGTTATAAGAGAAATGAATCGATCATAATCTCATCTGTGACTGAATGCTCTCCAAAAATGAGTGCCACTGTGAAAGCTGTAGCCAAACGGGTTGGAAAATATCCATGGTCCTTCCAATATTGGTGTGTCCTTCCAATTGACTTCCAATCCTCCTCCTGCCATTTTGGAGAGAGTGATGGCACTCTCATATCCTCCCCTTCAGCTGAACGATCCAAAAATTCTGACCAGAAGCCTGAGTACACATCTCTGGACACACCATCTTCATCAGCTCCCTTCTCATCTATGATGATGTACTTCAAGTTGTATGTCATGATCCTTGAATCTTTGAAATGGCCAATCATCTCATCCAAAAGAGTGCTCCTATGCAGCTTTATGGTTACATGTAGGAGTGTATATTCTGGAGTTGAAAACCCATGAGCTGCAGCTTCTGCTCGATCTGTGATAGGGCTGCAAGCCTCCTCTGCCTCACTCAAATCAATCATACTGATTGCATTACTTGTTGAGGGGAAAATTACATTAGTGATTACCAAGTCAGAGTCTTGTGTGACAGGCAAGTGTAGGGGTTCATACACCAAAGTGTCTTCCAAACTGCATACAAGAGGTTCACCTGAGTATGGGCCTATTATTATATCTTCGGATGACTGAGATAAAGAGTCAGCTGTATGAGCAGAATTGACAGGAGTGGAACATTGTTCTTGAGGTGTTTGCATTTCTTCTTGTGTCTCAGCATCACTGACATAAATTTCATCGTCATTTGGGATACTCTTTGTACTCAGGTAAAACCTTAGCATTCCCATTTTCAGTACTGTGTAGAGTTCTCCCACACTAATGTCATCTTCAAGAACTGTTTCTTGAAAATCAAAAACATCATGACTGAAGTTCTCCCAGGGTCCTTTTTTGGATACACCTCTGGGAAAGAACAGTTCCTTGGCTTGACTTAAAATGTTTGATTTCTTTGCATTTTTACAGATATCAACGGTACGAGTTCCTCCACCTGAGCGCTTCCTTACTTGTTTACCTTCATGAAACCATCCTATCTCAATTTTTCTTGTTTTCTTCTCAGCCATCTTGTTGTTCCTCATATGTCGTCTACATTTAGGTTCAAAGTCTTCAGATGAACCAGCCTCTGTTCTGTTATTTATTCCCATCTTTTGTCTTAGTTTTTCTAGCAGAGTCTGTCTTGTATCATGTGATTTGCTTTTTTTTGGCATTTTCCTTACAGAAGCGTCTTGCTGCAATTCTGTCACCATAGATGGGAATGTACATTGACAAGCTGTCATCATTGAGTTCTTCAATTGTAGCTTCGTCTATCTGTTAAAAGATTTTATGATCTTTAATAGGTATGGATCCACAGACATGAAGTGTCTAACAGATAATATTATAAACATTTTTAAATGGTAAGCTAGCCTTTTAAAAAGTAACTTAAATGACTTTGCTGCTAATGCAGTGCTATATTTGACCTAATGTTTATTATTTTACGGTATATTACAATTTTGTACTGTACATTTACAGATGTTGTTGTTTTGAACTCTATAGTTGGCCTTTTAGTATAGTCACACATTACTTGTGTTTAACTTACACACGCCAGTCACAATTTTACACACATTCGGTATTGTTTTTCTTTCAGCGCATAGTCTACTCAACATTAGGAAGGTGCATTATTTTCTTATGCAATTTTCTCCTCAAGGGAGTGCTGTTGTTTAACGAATTTAATTTGACGTTGCTACGTTTACGTACTACATGTTAAGAAACCCACTGTAAACAATATGCTACATGAGAATATACAATTTACTATTTGGATATAGCCTACATGTTAATGCAGCCTATTTGTACATTTTACATGTAGGGCTACAGTAAATCCCGCGTAATAAACCGAACTCTCACATGCAATTTACATAATTCGTTTTTAACCATTTGAATAGGCCTATAGCCTACTGTTTATGCATCTTATTACAAACTCATAAATCTGCATGCTTTTTGCATTATCACAATTCAGAAGACTTTACCTTGTCCAGCTTCATTTTTTGAATATCTTCATCTGAAACACCACGATTACAAAGAAAAGTCCAAAAATCCATGCTGACCTCATTAAGACGCTAACTCTTGTGTTGATGTTGGCTATAGATTACAGCGGGCCGAGGTTCACCAATAAAAACATGACATTTTACTTATGTCCATCTGCGGAGAAAACATGTCACGAAATAATAGCCTATGCGTATGTATGATCTAGCGTCATATTATCCGTTAAAACGACATATTATATCGTTATTATGACATATTATTTCGTTTAAACAACATGTTATCTCGTTATTATAACATAATTGAGTTGAAAAAATAAATTGTATGTGGCAGCAATACGCCACCGTACAAAACATTACATGGTTAACATTTTGTGAAGATTAGCTTATTTTTTTATCTTTTTTTATTTTGTGGTATTTTGATCATTTTTTAAATTTGATGTAATTCTTACAAACAATCATCTGCTGTATTTTCCAATGAAATGTACATGGTGTGTTTTGAAATAAAATGCTATTATTACATGAGTGTGTTTGTTTTTACTTATATAAAAAATAAAAAAATAAATAAAAGCATTTACTTACCATGCATCTTTCAGTCACCTTTCAAGCAACTTTTATTTCTATAGCACTTATACAATATAGATTGTTTAGAGATTGAAATAGATTAAAGCAGCTTTACAGTAATAAACAGTAATAAAACATTAAATGATGACGATTCTGCTGCAAATAATTTTTGAAAAAGACAGTAAGGTTGTTATTCAGATGAAGTCAGATTAGTGTTATAGTAATTCATCATGACAAAACCATAGATATAAATTTCAGTTATATGAGGTTGAAATGTACACAAGGCATTTACATTTAGTCATTTAGCAGATCCAAAGCGATTTACGGAGAGATTAAGAAGCAATAAAGTTATATGTCATACAGGGGCAATAATATAATAAGTGCTAACACCAAGTTACTAGTTTTTACAAAGGCCAGAACACTACTTATTGATAGAAAGAGAGAGAGAGGGTTAGTAATGTTTTAACATTTACTTGTCAAGTATTCACAGAAGAGATGTGTTTTAAGATGTTGAATGTTGTGAGAGATGTGGTTGATCAGACAGAGTTTGGAAGGCTGTTCCACCAGCAAGGAGTTGTGAAGGAGAATAAGCAGGAAATACAAGACGCTGCTCATTTGCTGAATGCAGGGATCTTGATGGAGTGAAGGAGGGTATGAAAATGCCAGTGTGATAGTTATATAGGCAAACATTAGTGACTTGATACAAGATACTTGATTTGATAAAGGCTTTGACCCGTAACCAGTGGAGAGAAATAACATGAGACACTTCTACAGACACTTAAGGCAGAAGTGAAGATTGTGTACCTGGGAAAGATGAACATATAGAGACTGAACTGCAACAGGATACATGTGTGGATAGATGGATGATGGATCAGTCAAATCTGTTGCCTATTCATTTTACAACATGTCACATACACTCTTAAAAATAAAGGTGCCTCATGATGCCATAGAAGAACCTTTTTGTCAAATAACTTTTATATCACAATATTTTCCTATGGCAAAAAGGTGGCAGATTAGAAAAAGGTAAGAAAGTAAAGAATCTTTTACTGAATGGTTCTTTGTGAAACCAATTATGTTTCTTTTTTGGCATCACAGCGAAGAACCATTAGCACCTTTAAGTGTAAGTTACTGTATTTCTGTATTTAGTCATCAATCACATATCAGTTCAAATCTAATACAAGATGATATAAATGTTGTTGTTTATAATGAAACGAGTGCATCTATGTAGGTTTACTGTCCTTCTACCCCCAGGTGCCCAGGAGACCCCTGGAATAACAAAAGAGCACAATCTCAAATAAAGATTGTGAATTGTCTGATTAAAGTAATAAATAAATAAATAAATAAAGTCTGATTAGAGTTTCGAAAACAAAACGGACATATTTATGTTATGTTTACTAAATAGTGTTGGACAGTTTTCAAGAAAAGGGTTGTATACAAGCATTTAACAAATACAATATAAGATTTAATTTCAGCCTTCTGGGGTTAAATTGACCCCAAGGAACACTGACGCTACAAAATGTGTAGAAGACATTGAAAAAATCACATTATGTTAATTTTGTGTTTACTGAGTTGTCCCCATTAAATAAAGAAAAGTCATTAAATCTGAAGGAATAAAACTGATATCAATCATGTATTTCCAGACGTTAAACATTGAATGGAGTCAAATTGACTTCTGGTATAATAGAAGAGTTAAATGAGTTCAATTGAAGTCCTGTTCTCTGAGTTACAGTCACAAAGTTTCTATAAATCATTGCAACACCACCTCGACTAAAAGGACGGAGCTCGTGTATATAACAGTAGTTAGGTGGTGTAAACTCATTTAGACCCAAAGTTTCAGTAAGACAGAGTTTATCAAAACTGTTGTCTGTGATCATTTTATTTACAAGAACTGCTTTTGAATTCAATGATCTAATATTAAGAAGCTCAAACTTTATACTCGTTGATTATTTTGTCTTTTATAAACTGTAAATTATTATTTTGTTTTAATATTCGGGGGACAAACACAGTCTCTATGCATTTATCAGCATTCCCATTTCTGACAATTAAGTGGGAGGAACATGGAATATTGTTAAAGTTTTTACGGTGTGTAGGATCTTTGAGATGTTGTCAGAGAGAAGTTCTGCAGGCCGAAAGAGCTTCAGACGCTCCCAGAAAAGATTCAAGTTATGGATAAAAACAGCAGCTTCTGTTCAGTACACCATGACATTAACATTTATTTAGTGCAAATAATCTACTTAACTTTTCACTCCAAATGAACAATAAACATTAACAAATCTTTATCTTTACAGAAAAACCCTTTTAAACTCTTACCCTCTTGTTTAAAACAAGGCTTTTAGTTATTTGTGCTAGAAAACAAGACAAAATGCTCTACAAATCTTGCCAACTTACCTTTAAGAAGCCATTAAAGAAGGTTTTCCTAAATCTAAATACTGCAGTAAAAGAAATCTGAGTTGAATGCTCTTGAAGTCAAGCAGAAAGTGTGTAACTGGTCATGTGGTCTCTTATCATTTATATCTACCTGAAAGCTCCGCCCACATACCTGAGAGGGAGGGGTTTCAGTTTCAAACCTGTTTAAATCAAATTAAATATATTTATACTTCATTGATAGTTTTATTTTTGTTAAAGTGACTTTATCACAAATTTATCAAACCAAGTGAGCGGCTTTCAGGCTATTTAATGGAGTGTTGCACCAAAAGTGCTGAAGGCTTGTGTTAGTTAGTTTTATTATTTTATATTTAAATGCATTTAGCTTATTATTAGTTTATTAAACCTTCACTGTAAAAAATGATTCTGAGTTTAAGTAAAATAAATCAACTTTTTGATGATATTCTAGTTATATGACCAGCACCTGTATATGCTGGTAACTGTTATATTAATGAAATACACATTTACATTAACAGTAGAGCCCACACAATTATTACATTTATACACAATTTTATTACTTTTTTATTTGAACTTTCAGTAACAAAATAAATACATTGTTAGTGTGCGACAGTGAAATCATAAACAAATTGAAATGTTTAAGAAATAAAACAGATTTCAAAATTCAACTTGAATAATGACGCCACCTTGTGGACGAAACCCGAAAATACAGATAATATTCAATATTAAAAATGCATTAGTTATTACATTTTCAAATATATTTATGTTTTCTCTTTAGTTTCTTTAAACAAATATCGTGTAGTTATTGATTCATATTTTTTATCATATTCATGACAAAATGGTCATAATTTTTGTCAGTAACATTTAATGAAATTAATAATGATTAATGATTATCAGAATTTGTAAGATAAAAAAGTCACATATCAGAATTACAATAATCTAGTAACTTTTCAATTCAATATAAGCACATTTGGTACAAGTTACAACAATCATAAATCAAAGAAATCTTCCCGTTAACTTGAGGTGAAAATGAGGATCTGCGTCAATCAGTGACGTCATTGTCTGTCAATTCCTCCACAAAACAGTGTAACTCCAGCGTTTCGATTTATTTGGATTAGTTTATTACAAAATTATTAAATACTCGTAGAAATAAGTTGTCATTTAGTCCATTAAAACAACAACACAATTAAGGCACAAGTAAAAAAATATAACAATACAGTTTCAAAGGCGGTTTTCATTTAAGGTTAACTGTCCCTTTAAATTTTGAGCAAAGACTCAAGACATGAACATAAAAGTGAAGAAGTTGTTCGACTTGATGCGGCGCCGCAAGAACCGACAGGAGGATGACGTCACATTACAGCGCGAGTGACTCAACAGCGTATGGAGCAGTCGACTCTCTTGAAGCTCATGTCAATAAACATTAATGTGTCTTTCATTCTTGAATGATGTCCATGAAGCCTCTGCTTATTTACAGAAAATACAGTTTAATATTTGCAGGTAAACAATATTAATTGTAATATTCAGATATATTAATATTTTGGATGATTAATTATATATGAAGCTTAAAGTATATAGTGTTACTGATGTTAGCACTACTTGTATTATTCTCATGTCACTTTGGATAAAAGCGTCTGCTAAATGAATACATGTAAATGTATGATGGTGAAAGTGATGAAAGATGAGAAATATAAACATCATTCTGACATGATGTCTGTTGATAATAACTGTGATGATATTAATGTCTCATCTTTCTCTTCAATGTTTTACAGTATCAGACACTGACTGTCAATCATCTACAAGAACAAACAACTTCCTTCAGTCATAAACTACAAGATGTGTTTACTGTCTCCTACTGGACAAACAGCAGCAGTGAGACAGCAGAGATCAACATGAGGGACGTCAGGAACAGTTCAAATCTCCAGATGTGATTTGTGTGGATTTATGACAGATATATTTCCCAAAATGCAGTGGAGCATAAAACTACAACAATAAAACTAATGACTCCCGACTCTCTCAACACAGTGTTACAACCCCAATGTGTGAAAATATATACAAGACAATGAGATGAAAACAATGGAAATTCATTAATGGAAATTAAAACTGAAATGACAATATGAACTAAAGTAATTGACAATTAGATCTATGATTGTTTTCTTATAATTGTGCAACATTTTCTCATAAATCTATTCATATGTATTGATGTATAATAGAAGGATGATAGATGAGGGATGACTGGATGATAGATGTGTGGATAACTGTCTATTAAACAATAGTTTATTGATATAATAATATTGAGTTATTTGTGTTGAAACAGAATTTTTGATCATTTTCTGGGGCTTTAAAGAAGCATCTTGTCTTTAAAGTCATTTGCCCTCCATAGATAGCAAATGATGCCAATGATGTTTCTAAACAGTGAAGGTCCATTAACATCTATTGTTACTGTGAGTCTCAATTCAAAGGTTGTGTCACATTTGTTTAAAAAAATAAACATTTTTAAAAATTACATTTATTTGCCTTAAGATGTTTTCTTTGTAGTTTCATTCTTACCCTAAAATGTCACAATTCAGAAACATAATTCTTTAAATTAACACTCAACAGACATTTAGTTACATTTACTTCCTTTGGCAGACGCGTTCGTTTTTCTTCTCAGTATTTATTATATTCTCAAAATGATAAACTGAGTCTGAAGTAATGCTCGTAAGCGCTCATTTTTGTATTGTTTTTGTTAGTAAAAAGCGCTTTATAAACGTATTAAATCGAGTCGTTGTGTTCTGGCGCCGTCTGGTGGCCATTTCGATGAACTACAATCTAATAATCTATTTAATGCAAGGTTTGCTGTGAAACTGGCCCTTTTTAACTCGTTATATTTTTTTCCTGTTTTAATGTTTTGTTGATTAAAACATGTTGATTTAACGCAAACCTTGTGTTAAATATATTATTAGATTGTAGTTCGTCGAAATGGCCACCAGACGGCGCCAGAACACAACGACTCGATTTATTAAAACAAATGTGGAGCATTTGAGAAATAATAAAAGAGCAATTGTTCATTTCTAATTTGTCTCAACTCATTTTGTAAAAAATACATTGTGAATCAGAGTCGACTCCTTTTTTCCCAAACCAATAACTTTGTTATTCGTTCACTTGGCAGATTGCTTACATTCACACACAGCAACATTACACATGGCTACATAGTCTGTTTTAATTTCATACGACTTTAACTTTAAAAGCTAAAAACCTGATGTTAAAAAAAGGTTTAGGTTATTTTTCAGCTAACTTGCCTGTAATAAACTACAACATTTATCATCCTTTTTGGGGAATTCCACTACGAAACCACATGCACCTGTCAATCATCCTGAAAAACCACCCATTGAAAACAGTAAAGATGAGATGTAATGCAAACCCATACATGTTGCCCATGATGTTATAAAGAATGTCATTTATTGTACCGTGTTTCTTTCCAGGTCACATGTGCTGAAGCTCCTCTTCATCAGATTACAAGTGTAGAGCGTCTGTCTGTCCAAAAAATCTCTTCATCATTCAGTGAAATGTGTCGTAGCTTTAAAGTGAATCTGTCAATAAAAAACACACACAAAAGTCCATCTTTGAATCAATTCACTGATATTTGATCATTTTGACCTAAGAAATTACAGAATCAATCGCTTGTTTATTTTATCAACACACCCTAAAAAGTCAATGCCTGAACCAACAACAGTTGAGAGTGGAGTACTGGTCCCAGAGCTTATAGTATTAAGAAACTGGAGGTTCCTCTTAATGTTGAGCACCTGAATCGACTCAATGTGGTTCTCCTGCCACCGCCCATCATATGACCTGTGAGAGGAGTTTCGGCCTGGGCAGTGAGTCTGTAGATCCTGTAGATTTGTCCTCTACAACATTAGGAAAATAAATCCTATCCTGTCTGAGCATGTTACACAAGACCAAGTCCAGGATCTTGTCCTGTCCAGACTAGACTATGTCTGGACTCCCAGCCTGCACAACCAAACCTCTACAGATGATCCAGAATGCAGAATGGTGTCATCCCACAACGGGAAAAATCCCTCTCACTGAACTTTCATTGGATCTGTTCCACGTCTGTGGAATGATCTGCCTGTCACAACAAGATCTGCAAGATCTGCAGATTCTAACAAATTCTTTAAATAAAAGTAGCTTCGTATATTGTGGTAGGCTTGCTGAGACCAGTTGTATTGCACTTATGTATTGTTGTCCTTGTGTTGTTCTAATCGCTTCTATTGTTTACCTCATTTGTAAGTCACTTTGGATAAAAGCGTAATTTTTTTGGATAAAATGACTAAATGTACTATATGTAAATATATTGTAATTGTAATCCATAACACTGGTTACAAATCACATTAAACTGAGTGGTCAGTTCACACATTATTTTGCTTAAAGGCCTAACTATATTTTTATTGAACATTTAATAGAATATATTTAATTAATATTTTTTAAAATATAAAAAAAAATGATTTAGTCTGCCACAGCCCCTGCAATACCACTACAGCCCACCGGGGGGCCACAACCCACAGTACAACAGATCATGTGAAAAAAACTAAATGATTTTTTTACACAAAAGCATTTCTAAAAACTCTTTCCTTCCTCTTTAGTTGATGTGTGAATTTGACCACCTCACTTTACAGAATTACTGAAGCTTATTTTTAAAGGTTACAACAAGACTAGTTTTAATGTAAACATGCTTTTCATCGTGTGCATTAAAATACTATAAATAACACAAATCTACAGTAATATTTACAGTTATTTAGATTTGATGGAAATTTGAGTGGTAACATAAATGAAACTCACAGGAATAACAGTGTGCTGTCCTTCTTTATTACTATATGAATCTTAAAACACTTTCTATAAAGACCTGATCAGAATAGAATGAGATGTTTTGTAAGTTAGCATTACATACATACTAACTAACATCTAAATTTAAAGAAACTTATTAAATGAAATGTATGTCACAGACACCCAAACACAAGTTTTCCCCACTAAGGGAACATAATAAATGAATCACTAGAGATTACAGACAGAGTTTAGTGTGTGTAGACTGTAAAGTGACAGTAGCTTTGTGTTTTAAATTGTAGTTTGCACCCTAAATAGTGAACTTACTGCCTCCAACTATTAGAACAGATTATCAGGACGACCACAGAACTACTAACTTGTTTCTAACACATATTCTTGTGTATCAGCTGGTTTTGGAGCTGGTTTACATAAAACACTTTTTTAATGTTGAGGAGGAAAGAAACCTCTTTTTTTGTCACATTTTAATTTCCTGTCCTGTCACCTCACGTAGCACCAGTGGATGATACATAGCACAACTGTTTATCACTGATCCAGATTATATCTCAAAATGAAGAATCACACAGACCCACATGCATTTTTACACAAAAGTTTAACTGTGACATGTTTATTTAACACAGATTTGTGATTATTGACATAATAATGGAGGTAATGACAATTTTTCATATTATTAATGAACTATAAAAACCAAAATCAGATGTAAAATTACATCAACTGATTAATAATTAACTTTAAATATCAAGTGCCACATATAAAACTACAAAAAGCTGTTTGTTTAATTCCAGAAGTAAACCATCTGCATGATTACAGAATGAATTTGTGTTTACTGTACGCTGAGTAATCGACAATCATTAAAAACATAACTAATCCATCAATCATTATTGGTAAGACCTCTATTATAATCTTTTGTTTATACTAAGCATCACAGACCATTATATTTTTAGGTTTATGGTACAAAATGGATGAAACCTTTTGACATTTATTGGATAAAATTATTATACTGCAAACATAACTGATAAAGAACAAACATGTCAATTGTCCAAAGTTTGACATCACTTTTGTTTACTACTGTATATAAAGAGATAAAGATTTTAACTTTGAGATCAGCATGAAAAGACTTAATAAATGCAGAAATATTGAGAAGATAATACTCACAGAACACTAGAAGAAGAGAACTGAACTCCATACTGATCTACTGATGACACACACTTCAACAAACACACTGTGTTAAACACTCAAACACTTCCTATATAAACACCAACACCTGTGCCCCAATCTGCAGACTATTCACCCTAAATAGTGATTAAAATTACAATAAGTATGTGCCAAATCTAAATAAGTTGAAATGTGTATTTCTCAAGTAGCCGATATTACCCACAACTTATTTTAAGAGCAAGAAGTTTAGTGACGCTGCATTGTACATCAATGTTTGATCTCATATAATGTACTGAACAACTACTGCTCTCTCACACACAGGTTAATACTTTAATGACTTAAAGACTTACTGAACATTAAAGAGCTTCATCTAAAGACACCAAACCAACCTGATGCTGAAAGAGGAAGTCGACACTAAACACATTGATGTGAGTGAGTGAATATCTTCAGTCACAGTGTGAAGAGACGCTCACACCAGAGATCAACACATCTGCACATCATCTGGGTTTCATTCTCTGACATTAAACCTCAAATATATCAATGACTTATGTCTTAAACTTCCTTCTCTCTTTAGACATCAGTAAGACAAAGTGACGATGGTAAAAACTAATAAATAATATAAATAAAATATAGAATAAAAAATAATATTTATAACATTTAAAAAAAACATAATAATTCAAATCAGCGGTTTGCTGAGGAATCCTCTTGTGTTCCAAACATGATTGACAGCTGAAATCCTGCAGCCTGTCGAGGAAAAATGAGCTTTTACTTACAAATTCTGACAATAAAACAGACAAACACATCTCGTAGAGCTACAGTATTGTTGTTGTTTTTTTTCTTTATCTTTTATTTTTTTCTTTTATATGCACTGGCCAGTTGTATTGACAATATTTAATATAGGATTGTACATAAAAGAGAGCTGTATAAAGCATATTACTACATAATGCAAATACGAATGATACTTTGGAGAAGGTCTTCTACTGCTTTCATAAACCTTACATTTCTTATAGTTAATGTTTAAGTTTTACTTTTGCCAATGGTACATTATGATCAGTATATGCTATGTGACCAACATTGGCATGCAAGTATTGTATATAATTTTGATGACTGCTTTCTGCTGTTATTTCCTATATTTGTTGACCAAATAAAAATAAAAATGTATGATTTATATTATTTATGATTCAAATACATGAAATATATGTGGTAAAAATGAACACACTGCATTGAAATATACAGTATATATAATAAATGATGTTGGGTAATATATTCTGTAAGTGTCACTTAAGAGTTTCACTTCTTGTTTTAATACATCGTCTGAAAAACTGAAACTAATAAACATGTTGCCATTTTAAATGTGTGAATGAAACAAAATGAGCCTGTGTGAAAAGTCTAATAAAACACAAGCCTTAACACTGCTGAATGTCTGTATGATGTCAAACTTTCCAAAATGCATTACATATAAAAAAAAAAAAGAAACGTAAGCCAAAGCAATTCATCAAATATCTTTGTGGTTTAGATAAAAACTGTTGGTTATGTTGGTAAAAATGTTGATCTCACAGTTAATTTAGTCATTCGTGACTCATGCAGCGTACATCATCAGAGGGGATTGTGGGTAATTGTACAGTATAGTTAATGTGGAGTTGATGAAGGATCTGAGAGAGAATTAAGTTTGATGTCTGCACTGGATGAATGAATGAAAACAAAAAGAAGAAATGTCCTTTAAAACAAAGAGAACATACTGAACACGCGCACACACACGGTTACTCACCATTTTGAATGCAGATAACCAGGAGGAAGTGGTCACACAGGCTGGTCTAGATTTATTATCATATTATCTTCACCAGAATAAAGCAAGCAAATTTTAGTATTTTTACCATTATTACAGTAACTATTATAGTATCTAGAAATTTTACTATAGTATATTACAGTATTTCTTCAAGTGAAAATGCACATAATTCAGATGAATTTTTGAAAGATGATCTTTCAAGCAGATAATGAATGCTGATCATTTTTATGCAGTTTCTGGCAATGTTATGTTAATCTTGAGTACCTGTATAGTAGTACTGTGTTCTTCATATCTCCAAAAAGTCTTTCGTTTTATCACATTTAGAGAAGACAGATACAGCTGTACGATTTTTTCCGGAAGAAGTCGACTGCCCGGGGGCGTGCTGTGGGCGGAGCTAAAGACGATTACGCACAGCCTTTGCGTAACCTTGCGTCCGCCGGCTGTTGCATGGATGGAGATACTGCACAAAAAGTTGCTTTTCCGGGAGAATTGTCGGTCTTACCTATTTGTAACAATAATGTACCTATACAGTACATATCTGTAGGTAAAGGGGAACAATATGCAAAGTTCAGAAAATAAAGTAAGAGTTAAATGATCTTTTAAACACTCATCTTCAATCGCCAGATCTTTGTCATGGTTTTATTAATTATAAATAAAGAAATCCGCAAAATTCTAAGAGGAAGGATGAAGCGCGTTTCACAGCAGGTGTTCTTGTAAACAGACTGGGACCGACTTTCACCTTATCATGTATATGTTATACCTCAATTTAAACAATATAAACAGGACAACCATATACCATCTCAAGTGTTCTTTAAGTTACTATATGAGCTGTCCGCTTTATTAGAACGTTTTCCCCATTCTACATGAGATAAAACACATCGGGCACAGCCTCATGATTAAAGGAAAAGCTAAACATTAAGTTGTGTGTAAACTTTTATTAAATTGTTGTTAAATTGTACAAGTTCAAACATTTTCCTGACTCTTACCTCTATTCCCCAAATTGTGCATCTTGTTCCGCTTTACCTACAGATATGTCCTGTTTACATACATCACTGTTACAATTAGTTACGCTGTAAATTCTGTTTAATTATGCGGAACATTGCGGCCGTAATCTAAAGCGCTACCGAATTGTCCAATAAAACGAATAGGTTCCTTGTTTTGAAACAGAGGTCCAGACCTATTAAAAGCTTTCCGAAATAGGTTGTAGTGCTGGGGGAGTGTATCAAACATAGAAATACTGCGTCATACGTCCAACTAGTTTTTTAACACGCTGACCATGTTAAGCATGAGAAAACAACAGTTTAATAGTGTAAAGAAGTCAGAATGCATGAAACAACATTCAACCCCCCCTTTAATAATTCCACTTAACATGCAGAGAATTCCGTTTCATAGAGGTTAGTTCCTAAAAGAAGCAATAAATGGATATTATGATATAGGGGGAGTGTGGAGTTAGGTGTTTTAACAATCGCTGTTTTACCTAAATTATGAGACCTTTGTAACATGTAGCCTTATTAGCATTAACCGCCAGCAGCTACTGACTTTGTAAAACTTGTTAAAAAATACTGTAACAATTTATTATTTTGTTGTGTATAATAAACTTTTTTGCATAAAAATGTTTTTTTTAATACTATTAAATAAAAGAGCTTTCGCTTTAAGGGGCGAACCATACATAAAGTAGCCTGTGGGCATAGCTACACTTATGATCAGCGGATCTATTGTCTTGCACTCACCACCAAAGGAATATCTTCTGTTATGTCCCCAATGTTATTTTGTCATCCTATTTTTTAGGCAGACTGGGATTCATTAGAAGCATAAAATAATTTGCACAAACTAGTCTATAGTGCACAAAGGTAAAGACAGCAGAAGCAGACAGAGCTGCACATTTAACCACAACCACAGACTATACATACCTCTACATACAAACATAGCAACCATAGACTCTAAATAGTCTAAACACTTCCATTAAAAGTTTCATTCATAAAGTAAAACAATAAAGATATTGTTTATCATTAATTGAAATGAATCATTCTAATAAAAAGGACAGTCTACATTAATATGATTAATAATACTCACTTTTAGATTAGATTAGATGTGTTCAGTATGAGAGTGGTTTGGGTCTTGCGTGTTGGGACGGATACAACAACTTTGGCATAATAATTTTACTTCCTGTATCATTTACCAGCTTATTTACACACGGGGTTCAGGCTTTACACGGTTTGAAATATGGCAGCAATCTATGGAAATTCTGAATTCATTAAAAACAAGCGCTCTCATGTCATGGGTAAGAATGAACGTGTAAATTTTTGAGCGTCTGTTAATATTCATTCTGTTACTTTCTTTTTAGTTTATAATCAAAATAATAATAATGAAATATTGTACAACAATGTACTGTATAAGTAAATGTAGTTGTTTCAACATGTAAAAACATGCTCTGCTGCTTAATACATTCAACTCAGTGCATGAGATATATTAGATATATTAGCCTACATATGTTTTGCCGAAAAAGCGCTTTTTTACAATTTTCATTGTTACAAAGCAGCTGTACATAAAACATGATAACTATAAGAAATACATTAAAATAATAATAATGAAAGAAATGAAAGACCAAAGTGAGTGCACATGATGAAAAGGACACAGACACAATGCACACACACGCACACACACACACACACACACACACACACACACACAGAACCCTAACCCTGGTGTGTGTTGTATGCTAGTAGTAGATGCAGCTAAAGGCACTATTTAAGGTCCAAAGCTAAAGTGAAAGTGAAGTACGGTGTGTCGGTGTCATCACTAGAGTAATCGATTCATGTTTATTTAGTGGCGTAAACTTTTATATCAGTACTTGTGATTGTTTAGGAGTCAAGAATATACACATATTGTGCTCAAAAAGAGCATTTTAATAGCAGGCTAATGTTTGTGTAGGCTAATCGTTGCCTTCTGTTCTGTTGAACAGCGCAAAGAATGATCAATTCTACAAACATTAAAATGTAAATGTCATGTTTAAATGTATATGGCTAATGAAGAACTGACCTCAATCTTGTGTCAAAGTTCTGTATTCATGTCCCAACATCTTGTGGAAGATTTTTCCAGAATCTGTGAATTCTGGAAAAGTGAAGGGTTAAAGCTCTATGCACAGGACGCTGTCATTTTGCAACAGAAAGTCCTGCACAATTCTAAATATCAAAGATATAGGTCTTAACTGTTTTAAAATTTAATCATTATGTTTGTTATTGACAGATAAGTGTGCTCATGAAAGAGACGTCAGTTCTGCTAAAAGGACTAAAGTTCTACTGATAGTTCTGTCTGTCTCTCTTGGTTTTGCTTTGGGCGGCATCTGTGCTCTGAGTTTCCTTTGTGAGTATCTAATAAAATGTGTTTTATAAACAATATATCGTATGAACTGTTCCAGAACACATAAATTACTTAATAATTTAATTTTAATTATTCAGATTCATGGGGTCTTTGCATTCTTTCTGTGCACACATGTCTGTTTATATGCGTTTACTGTTTGTTAGATGCTGTTAAATGCAGCTCATGTGACACAATTCACAATGTTTCAAACCTACCAGCAGATCCAGTGAACGGTAAGCAAATATATTTCCTTAATTAATTTTTAAAAATAATTTAGCCTATAATATTTAAAAGATGTGAAAGCAAAACATTGACTAAGTCCCCTAAAACGTTTAATCACTTGGTTTATCAGAGACTAATATGGACTTTTTAGACAAGTACACTAAAGCTAAAGAGCATCTGGCCGCTTGCACTGGTGAGTACATTATTTTATTCAATTCATAAATGACACTTTCTGCTGTCAGTCATTTTTTGTTGTTGTTCACATATGTTTCTGGCTTGAAACCTAATCAGTAAAACACACACAATTACTGCATATATACACTCAAATACAAAACAAAAACCAACTAGTTCCAGTCAGTCCTTGATGCTGACTGGTCAGAAGCTGTGGTAAATTTACAATAACACATTTGTTATGACTTCTTCACCAAGCTAACTGCACAGCACTCACAGGCACTATATTCTTACAGAATTGTTAAAAGTAATGTACACATACCTACACTTAAGGCTTATGAATCTGCTTCAGCCTTCATTTCTTCCTCTTGTGAACCCTGTGAGGATGGCTGGACAGCACACGGTGGAAAGTGTTATTTCTTCTCATCTAAAACACAAACATGGTTTGAGAGTCATAATTCATGTCAAGCATTAAAATCTCATCTGGTTACCATCAACACCAGTGCTATACAGGTGAGTCTGACAAAATGTTTACTTAGGCTTTGTAAAACATACATCAGAAAGATAAAACCTTATTTTGTAAATAACCGCATTCAAGTCAACATTCAACATTAGGATTTCCTGGCAACCAAAATCAAAGAGACTCACTGGATCGGTCTTCATGATCAGGAGACTGAGGGCCGGTGGATTTGGCTGAATAACCAAACTCTTGAAGAAACAGGATTACAGTAAGAACTCTTTTTTTCTTCAATTTAATATCTGCTAATATAACTTGAATTATTTCTATATGCCAACTTGAATGCACGCTGAATGTCATTGAATGTCATTAAGTGCATTTTTCCTCAAATGTTTATCATTTGCAATGAATTACCGACTACAGGTGGTCTCAGACTTTTTGGACAATGTGTTGCATCCCAGAAATATATTTATCATACATGATGCAAGTATTTTGTTCTTCTGAAGGTTCTGGTTAATAAAGCAAGTTGGGAGCGAGCCAGATAACTGGGATGGAGATAATCCATCTGGAGAGGACTGTGCTTGTCTGGGATATTCAAGTCACTATTTAAACTTTTGGTTTGATGCATCTTGTGAATACAAGAAAAAGTTCATCTGTGAGAAGGAATATTCACTGGCCTTCATTGAAGACGAGTAAAAGAGTCCCAATGATCATTTGTGTTGTTTCTGTTTCCATACAACCTCATATGATGGATATTTATATCTCAAACAAGTGCTCAAAACCATTTAGTATCTTCCTGCTTAGGTTCTGTAAATGTGCGCTGGTTCTTATTACTATTCTTTTTTTAAATTTGTTTTGAAAAAATGTTTAGCTTAATGTTTTAGTTTGCACATCTACACTTATATCTGGTGGATTTACTGTATAAACTCTATACACTATATTTAAAACCACGTTCAGATGTTTCTATTGCATTTATATGCATTTTTTTGTAATCTGTAGCTACTTATTTACAGAAACAATATGATAACATAAAAACGCCCAAATGAATCATTGGCATACAGTATTTTTTGTGTTTTACAAGGTATCTTGTTTTTCTTATTTGTGCTTTTCTCTACAACTATATAGTATGACAGCCCAATCTCATGAAATGCGTATAAATAACACGCTAAGTGCAAACTCATAAAAAAAAAGTACACTAAATTGCCAATGTTTGCGTGCATACTGTATGTCTGTGTAGTGTACATATTAATTTTGAATTTATAAAAACAAACTCATACCTGTATATATGTAAGAAAAATTTAAAATGTTAAAAATTAATAAACATTTAAATATATTTTCAATTATTGGTAAATATAAATAAATACATCTAAATATTTCCTAAATATATATATAGGCCTACGTGTGTGTGTGTGTGTGTGCGTGTGTGTGTGTGTGTGTGCGTGTGCGTGTGCGTGTGTGTGCGTGTGTGTGTTCATAAATACAAAATTAATATGCACAGTAAACAGACATCTATTATATAAACACAAACTTTTATTCTGATGCGATTAATCGCGATTAATCTTTTGACAGCCCTAGTTTTTTTAAGCAAATGTGACACAACCTTCGGATTGAAACTCACGGTAACAATAGATGTTAATGGACCTTCACTGTTTAGAAACATCATTGGCATCATTTGCTATCTATGGAGGGCAGATGACTTTAAAGACAAGATGCTTCTTTAAAGCCCCAGAAAATGATATTGTCATTTCAGTTTTGATTTCCATAGTTTTCATCTCATTGTCTTGTATATATTTTCACACATTGGGGTTGTAACACTGTGTTAAACTACGTTGAGAGTCTTCGGTTACTTTGTTTCTGTTTGGTTTTATTAAATCCTAACTGCATGTGGATCTGCTTCCTGACTGGTTTCTCACTTGTTACAGAAACTAAAAACTAACATGGAAAAACTGCACAGGATTGTGACAATGACATTGTAAATCTGCTGATTAAATAAACCAAGAGATATTTAATACGTAACAATTGTGTACCTTAATATACATTTACAAGAGCAAATTAGAGCAATATATTCAAATTCTAATTCAAACTCAACTTTTGCAAATTTTAGATTCTCTTAATAGGACTTTAGATGTTATAATCCTGATATTCAGCACCGTTTAATTGCTTTAAGTGTGACAGAAGGCATGGGTTTATCAGTTAGGCATTCTGGTCACAAAGCTCCTGCAACCCACTTCCACCGGGAACACTTTCACTGTCCAGCCCTGTTCTTCTGTCTCAGCTGCCAAGTTGGCGTACCGGAAATTCTTAGAAATCTGTCATGTTTAACTTATGAACTTAACTTATGACACTATATTGGATGCTTTAAAATAAACTGCTTGTTGTTAACTAGTTGCCACTCAAAGCATAACAAGCAACAATGTGGATTCATAGGCTAGTTTGCATTTAGCATCAAAAATTTTGAGTTGACAAAAGGGTTTATTAAAAAAAATAATTCAATTACTTTTACAATCATTGAGTAGTTCAATCTGACTGCAGTATAGATCATAACTCTCTCTCCATGTAAACGAATGGGAATCACGACTAAAAAAACAATTGCACTTCAAATATATTTTTGCCAGAGATGGCTTCTGTCATTTTAGTTATTAAACTAATGTAAGTTAAAATGTTTGTTTTTATTAGCCTAAGTTAGGATGTCATAAATACAGTCCTAAAAGTGTAAGTATTCTTGCCAAGAAGTGCTTGTGTTTCATTTTTAGTGGATCCAAACATCTCTAGTGGTATCTGATCATTGTAAACTAATCCTATCAAATCCTACAGAAATGTGCAGATTATACTGACAAAATCTTATTAGGCTACATGTATTTACTAATGTAATGTAATGTAAAATTATTAGAAATGTGGCCTTTTATACACATATATAAATGGCATTTTAACCCTTCGTAGGACACAACTATGTTATTCAGTAATGGATGTAAATGATAAAATCATGGACTCAGATGCAGATGTTCACACTGAAAGGCTCTTCACGAGTGGACAAGTGACCTAGTGAGGCTCTGTTTCCACAAGTTATTTTCTATTCAAGATTTATAAACTACCATCTGCTGTTGGGCGTTCACGCGCAGATTATTTACCCAAAAGAAAATCCGGCAGTGAAAACTTCATGTGCGCGTGTACCGGACTGTGTCCGTCTGATCCCTGTGGTCACTGCAGGAATGAGAAAACAGGCTCGTGATGTTGTGAGATGAAGTCAACACTGAAGCAATATGGAGAGGATTTTGATCTCGACTCGTGACATCACCTCTCCACCTTTATTAGCCTTTCAGTAGAGCAGATATGAGGAGATGAGCTAAGCAAACACATCCTTCTTTGCATTGAAAAGTCACTATAGAGAATATAATGTTTGTCCAGTAGATGGCAGTATAGCACGTCTATTTTAATCATGTGAAATATGTATTCTTCACCGTTCCCTCTTTCTTTGTGTATAGCAATAACTTTAAACTACATGTGGAAACATGGCTGGTGAAAATGATCCCTTTGCATTTGGAAGTAAAATTGGACTTTCAAATCTTCCTCATTCAGTTCAGGATAAGAAGGGGGCAGTCGTGGCCCAGTGGTTAGAGAGTTGGACTCTTGATCAGAAGGTTGCTGGTTCGATTCTCAGGGCTGGCGGGTAACGGCTGAGGTGCCCTTAAGCAAGGCACCTAACCCCCACTTGCTTACTATACAAAATGTACAAATGTATAGTACAATGTAATGTAAGTCGCTTTGGATAAAAGCGTCTGCCAAATGCATAAATGTAAATGTAAGAAACGACTACAATAACTCATTTATCTCATCTGTGTCTTTCAGAAATGCCCATCGAAACCGGCTGATCACAAGACCTCTGTGATGTTGGGCTCAGTTTTTAAATGAGTTTATAGGGAATTTTTTATAGTTTAGTTTCATTATAAGTTAGTTTTTTGGTCTTTTGTTGCTTGTTTTGTTCTGTTTATGTTCAAATTTTTTCTTCTTACATTTTTTAAATAAATATATGAATTTATTTGAATGAAGTCTTTTATCTTCAATAACTACAAAATGCTAATTTAAGAAAACAGTAGATGTATTACATTATCCTGTGGAATCTGTTCATCTGCATGTGCTCTGTTGATCTCTATCAGAGATTAAAATACAATTTCAACACATTTTACACAAGGCAGAATTTAACTCAGCACACACACACTTATCTTACATGTTCCTCTATACATAATCAATAGGACATACCTCATATTATTATTAAATTATTTTGAATTCATGTTTTGCTTCAGATGGTACAGTTGAAATGCAGTTTTGAAATGTTTCTTCATCCAATAAAAAGAATGTAATGTGTATGTTTCTTCAGGAATCAAATGGTGGTTTGGTGTCATGTTGAAGATTAAAAGCATCATCAGGTGATGAGTGCAGAGATGACAGGTGGACACATCAGGTTATGTTGTGTTGTCAGGACACGTCACCAGCAGGAACTGTTGAAGGCATCACGTACAGCTGTTGGTCTCTTGGGTGGAGTTGTTGGTGCTCACTAAGTGCAGGGATGTGCTGTTCTTCCTGTGGGACAAGAACTTCTGCTGTGGAGTTTCACCTCTGGAAGTTATGAAGGGCAACTGTTGCTTTCACAATAGCATCACATTAACAGGATTCACTCCGATCACCCGCTGGTAGATTCTCCATTGTGCAGCAAAAATATATAAATAAATGCTGTACCTATGGCATGCCGTTCAGGAAATTATTATATTTATAATATGTAGTCTACATATATAGAATAGACTGAAGGCAAAATATTTATGGAACGAATGTCTGAATATATTGAATAAAACTTACGAAATATATATATTTGGAACGAAAATTTGGAAGAATTAATGAAAGTCATGATGAATATATTGACTGAAACTTGAATAAATGGAACTTAAGTCTGAACATACATGAAATGAACGTTATTTATATTCCGCCCTCTTGTGGTTTCCATGTGTAATTACACAGTACAGATGTAAGTGCGTTTTTTAAACATGAGTGAATCAGTTTGGAACAACTTAAGGATGAGTAATTTATGACAGAATGTTCATTTTTGGGCGGACGATCCCTTTAAGTTGTTAACAAACTGAGTTACTGTAGTATAA
Source organism: Oreonectes daqikongensis (assembly GCA_026939265.1). NCBI lineage: Eukaryota > Metazoa > Chordata > Actinopteri > Cypriniformes > Nemacheilidae > Oreonectes > Oreonectes daqikongensis. The sequence goes on from JAOTQM010000466.1 coordinate 57,266, forward strand.
TTTATTTATTTATTTGACGTCCAGTTTCATGATATAGTGCATTAGTAGATGTAAAAGTGTAATAGTTAGAATTCATTGAGGGACTTAAATTTAAATTAAACATAAAAATAAACAGGATATAATCACATGATTACACATCACTGAAAGTTTGTAAAGTTTAAAATATGTTTATGTTTTATGCTGTTGCTGTTATTTAAATTTGTTATTAACTATTGACACAAGCTCTGCTTTGTACTTTTGGTTAAATTATTTGCTTGTATATTTATACTTATTTATAATAAAGGATTATGTTTTATATCATCATACTACATTTTATTATAAACATAAGTCTGAAGTAATGCTCGTAAGCGCTCATTTTTGTATTGTTTTTTTGTTAGTAAAAAAGCCCTTTATAAACGTATTAAATCGAGTCGTTCTGGCGCCGTCTGGTGGCCATTTCGATGAACTACAATCTAATAATGTATTTAATGCAAGGTTTGCTGTGAAAATGGCCCTTTTTAACTCGTTATATTTTTCCTGTTTAAATGTTTTGTTGATTAAAACATGTTGATTTAACGCAAACCTTGCGTTAAATATATTATTAGATTGTAGTTCGTAGAAATGGCCACCAGACGGCGCCAGAACACAACGACTCGATTTATTAAAAAAATGTGCAGCATTTGAGAAATAATAAAAGGTTAGTTGTTCACTTTTCTTGTGTTCCAGGTCAGAAAACAGCTCATTCACACAAATCAAATAGTGAAACACTGACTGCCAGTCTGCTTTCTGTATTTGTAATTCTCGTTTACATTATCATAACAAATGTACTTTAAAGGACACAAAACTCTAACACAGTCAAAGTACAAGAGCCCAACTTAAGCAAACACTGATCACCATGATCAGATGTAAGAAGAGAAACTGACACTAAGAGAGTATAAAGGAGTTTAATTAAGAATAAATATTAATTTACACTCTTTGACTGACTTTACATGAAACCTTTCAACAATCCGTTCCCTTTATGGCAGTCAAGTACATTAAATGAAAAAAGTTTTTCTGCACATTCAAATGTTATTAGAAAATGTATTTGGAAATGCAATCTAATTTAATTCATTTTTATATAATGTGTTAGTTTATTTTATTTCACAATTTTCAAAAGTCAAACAGTTTGTAAACCTTGATCATAAAAAACATAAAACACTAGCAAGTCTTTGTCTTTACTGAAAAACAACAGTAATTTGTAAATGTACTCATGCAAAGCATGCTGGGAACTGGAAATCCTTTTCTGCTTATGATTTCAGTACTTTAAAGATGAATTGATGGATTTGAATTTGAAATTATATATATTTTAAATGTTCCTAGAAGAAGCAACACTGAATATTTGGAGAATAATCTGTTCAACCGTATAGTTAAAATTTACATCAATTACAAAATCACTAAAAAAAAGAACACTAAAGTATTTCAAATACTACAGTTTCATACAGGCATCATCTGTTGTACTGTGGGTTGTGGCCCCCCGGTGGGCTGTAGTGGTATTGCAGGGACCGTGGCAGGCTAAATCATTTTTTAAATGCCATTAAATATGGAGAGCCAAATTACTCAAAATTAAATCAATAAATAAATGTTAAAATACTTAAATAAAGTTTGTTAAATATAAAATAAATTGTTAAATATATAATTAAATTGTTAATTAAAAACAAACTCAAATTTGATAAAGGCTATATATTGTCTCTATTTTTTCATTTATGGATTTGCTTTGGGACCTTTTTCATTTAAAGACGAACACAAGCCAATCAAAGCAGGTGGGTGTAGTCAGCCCCTCTCTAAGATGTTCTCATTGGCTCAAAATATCAAACCAGTCCAAAGTAATCGAGAGGGGTATCTGATCACATAGGAGTCTATTCTACAGAGCAAACCAGTCCAAAGTAATCGAGAGGGGTATCTGATCACATAGGAGTCTATTCTACAGAGCAAACCAGTCCAAAGTAATCGAGAGGGGTATCTGATCACATAGGAGTCTATTCTACAGAGCAAACCAGTCCAAAGTAATCGAGAGGGGTATCTGATCACATAGGAGTCTATTCTACAGAGCAAACCAGTCCAAAGTAATCGAGAGGGGTATCTGATCACATAGGAGTCTATTCTACAGAGCAAACCAGTCCAAAGTAATCGAGAGGGGTATCTGATCACGTAGGAGTCTATTCTACAGAGATGGTAGCAGCTATCAGGTGATGCAAGATGCTCCAGGCCTCTACAATGCATGCAACCGGAATTAGTCCTAAATTAAAGCTTAAACCTTCAACAAATATTTAGTCGCACTAGTGCTATAATCTAAACACATGACCTGTTTAGATACGATCAAATAAAGAAACAACGACTCCCAAATGTGCCTACATATACATTACATGACATTATGCACAGCGATTTGCTGCTATTCATGCTAGTGTTTCCTATAGCCCACTATGAGAAAGGAAAGTACTCTTAAAGCTTTTGAGGTGTTGAGGTGATGTCCCAGCTTAGGCTGCGCAATTGTGTTGTGTTTTATGTGTCGTTTGGAGGGGTGTGTGTCCGGCATAATGTTACCACGCTGCGTTACTTTGGACGATCGCCTGGCATTCGACAGCTGTGCCATGTCAGGGAATCTAGGCCACCTGTTCTCACATGCTTTCTTTAGTTATATGCAGGTTAAATTGGGCCGGGGACGTTCAGGTCTAGAACACCAGCACATAGGCTGACAGTCTAGTTCTGCTCCCCGCCAGTTGTGCGGCTCTTCTAGTATCCCATCATGCCTCAGTATAGTCTCAACCTTAGACGTCACGCCCACTGACCATCACAGTAGAGCTTAGATCGGGCCCAACAAATCAAGCCCGACCCTACCCGAGCACGTTGTGTCCGAGCCCGGCCCGACACATTCACTGTAATTATGAGCCCGAGCGCGATTTAAACCGACCATTTTTAATATGCGGCGCCAGATTTGTTTTAACGCACGTGCTGCTGTGCTACATCATTTAGGCTACAGGGGGGAGCTGCGCAGTTATATATATATTATATAAATACTATTAATAAATGAGCAAAAATTGGCCACTCAATATTAAATATTCAATTATTTTAATTATCATAATTAAAGTTTTAATTTTATTAAATTGAACAAGCACAACATTCAGCATTCAATCAAATATTCTTAAAGATTAATTATTATTAATAATGTTACTTCAACATATTGTTATTTCAACATAATATGTGTGTGAGCAACAAGCAAGATGTGCATTTGTAAATTTGGTGACAGTGTGTGTTACGAGTTTCAAATGGTGTAAGTGTGACCGCGGCGCGCCGGCGCCTCCATGTCATTATTATATTGTCTGCTATATTGCTTTTTATGTATTAAATCCAGGCAATTGGTTGATGAAAAATGTATTAAAATTAAGATACAATTTATACTAAACGAAATTCACTTTAAAGAAAATCTCCTTCAAAACAAAACTTAACAAACTTGAAACTAAATGTGCTTATTTAATGGCTAAAACACGTAGGCTACTACAGACTCTCTTTTTGTACAAATTGCAGCACATTCATTTAATTCTGAATTTTGCACATGTAAGTTGAAAGGCATTTGAATCCATGTTGCACTTAAGCTACTGAATAGTACAGCACGCACAGCAGGTGTGATGCGTCACGCGTGCGAGACTGCGAGTGCGAGTGGACGTGACGCTGCGCATAACACGTGACGTGCTTTATCAAGGGCCCGACCCGACCCGGCCCGAGGACGGTGGCGGGAAATATCGGGTCGAGTCCGGGCTCGGGCAGAGAATCTAAGCTCTACATCACAGCCATGCTTGTGATGTGAAAGATAAGAAAAAACGTGCCTAAACTCGACAGACCAAAGTAATCAAGATCGAAAGGTGACGCCCACTATTGTTGAGTGACGTGCAAACAACCATACCATGAAAATTATAATGAAATGATACGAGCTCATGTATAAATGAAAAAAGCTATTCCGAAATATAAAATCTGTAAATAAAAATAAATAAAAAGTGTTAGCATTTTAATTAACAATTTCATTATAAATTTTACAATTTATTTAATTATTTCAACATTTATTTATTGATTTGCATTTAATTAACAATTTAATTATATATTTAACAATTTATTTAAGTATTTCAACATTTATTTATTGATTTAATTTTGAGTAATTTGGCTCTCCATAATTAAAATATTTATACAAAAATATTAATTTAATATATTCCATTAAATGTTGAATAAAAAATATAGTTAGGACTTTAAGCAAAATTATGTGTGAACTGATCACTCAGTTTAATGTAATTTGTAACCAGTGTTATGGAATTACAATATATTTACATTTACATTTAGTCATTTAGTAAACGCTTTTATCCAAAGTGACTTACAAATGAGGTAAACAATAGAAGCGATTAGAACAACACAAGGACAACAATACATAAGTGCAATACAACTGGTCTCAGCAAGTCTACCACAATATACGAAGCTACTTTTATTTTTAAGAATATTTCAGAATCTGCAGATCTTGTTGTGACAGGCAGATCATTCCACAGACGTGGAACAGATCCAATGAAAGTTCCGTGAGAGGGATTTTTCCTGTTGTGGGATGACACCATTCTGCATTCTGGATCATCTGTAGAGGTTTGGTTGTGCAGGCTGGGAGTCCAGACATAGTCTAGTCTGGACAGGACAAGATCCTGGACTTGGTCTTGTGTAACATGCTCAGACAGGAAAGGTTTTATCGAAATTCTGCTGGTCATATGACTGACTGATGCTTTTCTATGAAACTTTCTGTCATTGTGTTGTGAGAGAAACACAATGTTGTGTTGTCTAAAGACAGAAGGAAGTTTAAGACATAAGTCATTGATATATTTGAGGTTTAATGTCAGAGAATGAAACCCAGATGATGTGCAGATGTGTTGATCTCTGGTGTGAGCGTCTCTTCACACTGTGACTGAAGATATTCACTCACTCACATCAATGTGTTTAGTGTCGACTTCCTCTTTCAGCATCAGGTTGGTTTGGTGTCTTTAGATGAAGCTCTTTAATGTTCAGTAAGTCTTTAAGTCAGAAATCACAAGTCTGATTGTTTAGTAACACAACATCACACTCCTCAACAAGTTTCATCTCAGCTATCATTCATGTCTGTAGCACAAACATTTTAAACAACAGATGTTTGATTTCTTCTATCTTCACAGGTACATATATATTATTATCACAGCATCACCGTCAGTGTTTGTGTTCTGCTGGAATGTAAACAGTCTGCCAAGTGAACGAATAACAAAGTTATTGGTTTGGGAAAAAAGGAGTCGACTCTGATTCATGATGTATTTTTTACAAAAATGACTTGAGACAAATTAGAAATGAACATCTGCTCTTTTATTATTTCTCAAATGCTGCACTTTTTTTTTTAAATGAATCGAGTCGTTGTGTTCTGGTGCCGTCTGGTGGACATTTCGACGAACTACAATCTAATAATATATTTAACACAAGGTTTGCGTTAAATCAACATGTTTTAATCAACAAAACATTAAAACAGGAAAAAATATAACGAGTTAAAAAGGGCCAGTTTCACAGCAAACCTTGTATTAAATACATTATTAGATTGTAATTCATCAAAATGGCCACCAGACGGCGCCAGAACACAACGACTCGATTTAATACGTTTATAAAGCGCTTTTTACTAACAAAAACAATACAAAAATGAGCGCTTACGAGCATTACTTCAGACTCAGTTTATCATTTTGAGAATATAATAAATACTGAGAAGAAAAACGAACGCGTCTGCCAAATGAATAAATGTAAATGTAATTAAATGTCTGTTGAGTGTTACTTCAATGAATTATGTTTCTGAATTGTGACATTTTAGGGTAAGAATGAAACTACAAAGAATACATCTTAAGACAAATAAATGTAAATGTAAAAAAAAAAATTTTTTTTAAACAAATGTGACACAACCTTCGGATTGAGACTCACGGTAACAATAGATGTTAATGGACCTTCACTGTTTAGAAACATCATTGGCATCATTTGCTATCTATGGAGGGCAGATGACTTTAAAGACGAGATGCTTCTTTAAAACCCCAGTAAATGATCAAAAATTATGTTTCAACACAAATAACTTTACTTTTACCTTTAAGACCCAGACAAAGGCAAATATAAGGCTCTTAGAATTCATCACAGTCTGGACATGTGGCATGGTGCCAAAAACCTTGCTAAAAAAATAGTAGCCGTAAGGGATTAATGTAGTATATAAAGAGATTTGAACTATGTGCTGTTCATAGATGACTGTATGACTATGATAACATTACACAGACTATGTTTAAATGCCTGTTTACAGTAATATCTATTATTTGTTTCTCTTCTCAAGGCAGCAAAGATTAAAGGATGTTTTATCCTCCTGAACTTGCTGAACGATGTTGTGAATCATTTTTGGAGGTGTTGCATAAAAGCCGATACACGTGAGCAGTTTATGGTAAGCACTAAATTAATTTATATTGTTGGGTAATTTACTAAATTGCCAGATGAAGGGCCTATTATTAGTGCATATTTCTATTTTTCAGTAATTATGGGTTGGCATTCTAAACCATGTCTGTGATGTTCACACCTGGATTATGGGAAGCTGTGAACATGGTCAACTTGAAGCAGAACAAATACAGAGAAAAAAGTGGATCTAGAGAGACTCTCAATGCCACAAAGCCTTATTGGATGTAGTTCTTAACAAGAAGTGGCTGAAAGATGTTCACAAATATTTGCAATTCAGGTACAGTTTGGCTATACTTTTCCACAAAAATATGCTTGTTATTGTTTGTGCTTATATATATTTATTTATATTTATAAATAAGTGTGACACATAAATGATTTGTTTTTTTATTTCAGATCAACTGCAGATCTAGAATCATTCCAGAACCATATCCTTATGTATGCAAGTAAGCGCTATAGCACCTCCGCTTATGAGGCAAGGGTTCTGCTCGCTGTATTAGACTACAATTACCACCAGAACCCTTGTGAAACTTTATTCACTGAGGTCACTTATATCACAAAAAAACATGTTGCGTGTCTTAGGTTGATCGTATTTTTGGTGGCCTTGTGCTTTACGATCAACAACGTTTTTGGTCCATGCAGCCCTGGACTTAAAAAAGAAATGCAGGCCCTGCTTTCACAGACAAGGCTCAGCCAAAGTTACTGTAGGATTAGGCAATAACTTACAAAACAAAGCTTGTATGCATCTTTGTCCAAGGTCTCTTGAACGCAGCATAAGAGGTGGCAAAAGATAAACTAATATTAACTATATTGAAAATCATGTTATTTTTTCAGTGAATAAAACTGTAAAATAACAGGAATTGAAAGTGTGGTTTATTGTTATATTGCATACTGCGGTTGCATATATGCACAAGAGAAATAAAATAGATATCAAAACTAATGCGCTTTATTTTTAAAAAATTTTCTCAACTCTACCAAGCAGGAGGTCAACTGGAAGTCTAGGCTCCTGCCCGAACATCAAAAATTAAGGGCATTCACCTGTAGCTTGGTGCGGAGTAGTGTTAAAGTTGAAGATTTTATTAACTTAAATCTAAAGGAATCGCATACAATCTAAGCCACTATTATAATTCTCTATACATGTGGCTCCAGGTCTTTGTTCCAAATCCCCCACCCCTAAAACTACTATCAGACCTGTGTGCCCACCCCCATAACATTCTATCTATAAAAGGCTTGCCTTTGTATAAAAAAATGATTTGTAATTATTTGTCTAAATAGTAGAAGTATGTTTACACACCACAATAAACAAAGATCAAATGTGTAACCTATGAATGATTTGTTAACATGAATATTGCGTGAAGTAACTGCAATCACCAGTAATATTTTACCACCTTTGTAGATGTAAACATGTGCATTAGATAATATATGAAACAAAGTTTATTGACATTTGTAAGCATTCATACATACATTAACAAACAAGCTGTTAATTGTTGGATACCATACATGACAGTCATTTGTAGATCTTTAAATTGCAATGTTATGTAAATTGAAAAGGTGATAACATTTGTAAGCCTTTTAATATACATTAACCAATAATCTGCTATTCATTAAGTAATGTTCAATTAAACCATTAGTAAACATAAACCAGGACGTTATCTCATGTTTCTAGCTATGTGTATAAATAGTAGCTAATCATCAGTTAGGCATTAAATAATATTTGTTAATGATTTATTAATGAAAGTTATTGCCATATGTGAATTGAAAAGGTAATAAAATTTGTTAGCCTTTTAATATACATTAACTAATGATCTGCTATTCATTAAGTAATGTTCAATTAAAGCATTAGTAAACATTAACAAGAGCGTTATTTCATATATTTAGCTATGTGAATATATAGTAACTAATGATCAGTTAAGCATTAAATAATGTTTGTTAATGACTTCTAATAAAAGTTATTATAAAGTGTTACCAATATGTTTTTGTATGCTATATTCCATTTTGGTGAATAAATCCTTAAAAATGTTACACAGTGTACCTTTAAGTTAAGTATTAACTTAAATATTTTTATTTGTGGCTTGCAGGTCATGAAGGCAGTTTGACTGCCAAATGTGCTGATTTAAAAGCATAAAAGCCTAATGTGAATGTGAATGAGGCAATTTTTGTTTGTTGCCAACCACGGTAGAGTGCAAATTTAAATGCACGGCCAAGTCTGTTTAAATTCCTTATTTAGCTTCAGCTCAGGCTAAAATGCAGGGCTCTAGTGACAATCTCAGAATGCGGAATCTCTTAAAAGCGTTTATCTTTAAGAACAGTAACTATAATTTTGATATGCAGGTCGTTTTTTCTTTGATGTTATTAAGTATCACACTGTCAGATGTAACGTTACTGATGTTGTGTTTTTTCTGATCGAGCCACTTAAGGGACATGGTGGAAAAAGTATGAAAGGGAGCGCTTTTGTGTTCTAGGAGAACAGAGATTCATTTACGCCCTGACATGCCTAATTTACCTTCCTGCTCTCGCCCACAGGACATTAGGGTTTTTTGCTTTTTGTTAATGTATATAAATACTTTGTGCACATAAATGAGGTTTTATGCATGTGAAACCGTTTACGCATGTTTTACTCGCAAATTATTAATGGGACTAAAATCGCTCCAGACTTTTGATCTCGGACCCTTAATATTCAGTTTCAAGAAAGGATTTGACTGTTCTGAGATCATTTCAGTTCACACGTAGTGAATTCTGGGCAGCAAAATTTGTGTATCCAAAACATATACGTAAATACTCTGTCAGCAGGATTTTACTACTGAAACAAACACTGGAAAGATTCAGAACGCAACCAAACCATTGTAGGTTTCAAGAATTATAGATTTACATAAAGCAGCAATATTGAAAAGATGAATGAAGCACAACAATTAGCTTTTGGACACATAACACAATTAAATCTATACACTTAAAAATGTAAGAGCCTTGAACTTAAAATGATCTGTTTGATGTTGTTTTGCAGTAAATAATAGTTTAACTTATGCATAGAATATAATGATGCATTTTGAAATGCATTTTTCTTCATTTAATAAATAACTTTTTGGTCACACTTTATTTTAATGTGTCCGTGTTACAGTGTACTACATTTAAGTACTGAGTAATAATAATTAACTACATGTACTTACTATAGGGTTAGGATTAGGATGAGGGTTGGTTTTAAGTTAGTTGCATGTAATTATGCCTAATTTATAATAAATACTATAGTAAATACATGTAACGTGTAACAAGGGCACCGTAAAATAAAGTGTTACCAACTTTTTCATTTTACTTTTTCATTTTCATTGACTTAAAAGTGTTCATGATTGAAATCAATCCAGCATAAATGATCAAAAAATGAATAAACACAAAAGTTGTTTTCTTGATGTTTATTTGCTGGTTTGCTGATTTGTAAATAAGTCTTGAGTTGAGAAAAGTGTTTACGATGTTTAACACATTCAGTGTTGACGTCATGAGGGTGGAAAGAGAGAAAGTGAAATATCCAGAGGGATGTATTGATAGAAGAGAGAAGAAGAGAGGAGAACACACTGAGTGAAATCTTCATATGTAACCCCAGAGGTAAGTTCTGCTCATAACCCATAAGAAACTCAATTACATGCTGAATATCTTTCTATTCTCTCTCATATTTCTTTTGTTCAGCTTCATCATCTTTACACAGTGACATGGACAAACTCATTCATCTCATTTTACTTTCTGGTGAGTACAGCTCACATCATCTCATATAACACAAACATCTCAATATTATACATGCTGGCACTCATTCTTTAGTCAAATATTAGCTTAATGTAATTTATTTTTAGATATGAGTGTAAAGTTATTTTGTTTGTTCAACAGGTCTTGTTTACATTGCAGGTAGTTTAGCAGGTAATGAATTCTTTTGATTCTTCTCATAGAAATGTAGAATGATGTAAATTGTGAATTTTGATGTTTTTATTGTTTATTCATTGTTGTAAGTTTGTGGTTAGATTATGTTTATGTTTGTTCTCTAATGCTTCATTCTGGTATGTTTGTGTTTTTAATAATCACTCATCTAGATGCTCAATCTTTGAAAAGCTTCCACTGGAAATATCATGAATGTATTCAGATTTCACCATCAATATTATTTAATTCATTTTACAATTGTATAAATTTTTTCAGTAATATTTGGGTCATAATCTGCATTGCAGATTTTCAAGTGGAAAAGTCTTGTTAACAAATAGTTGACATTAATCTTAGATGAGTTGTAAAGTACCAGACAGATATTTTAATGTGAAGTGAAAAGTTGTTTAGCTGTAAGTCTGTGGTTTATGTGTGTTGTGTCAAATGAATCAAACTGATATAACACATTCTGTACTTTCGATGTGTGAACAATGAAAACATCAGGACACAGTTGATCACTTCAAAACACTTCAGACAATATACTCACATTAGATCTAAAAGTGTTCTTCTGTTCAGATCATAAGACAATAAGAAAATCTTACATTCTGGTCTTTTGCCTAATGTTTATCTTTTAATGTTCTGACTGATCAACTGTCTTTGAATATATATTTTCTAGAGAATTTAGCAGTTAAAGGAACAGTTACACAGTCGTCCACGTTCTCCAACTGGATAACTCAACACGCCATAGATGGTGTGAGATACGGCGCAGATGTATATGCTAGTCCATTCTGCTCTGCCACAGATCATGAAAGTAACCCATGGTGGAGGTTGGATCTTTTGGATGTTTATAACATCAGTACAGTGATCATTACTGCTCATGATGAGTATTTGGCTCATACCAGTGGAGCAGAGATTCGTATTGGAAACTCACTGATCAACAATGGAAACAACAATCCCATGTAAAGTTCTTCATGAAATCATTTGAACACTTTTCATTGATTGATTGATTTAAACATCTCTATAGAGATTCATTGATTTTCTCTCTCTAGATGTGCTGTGACTCCTAATCCTCTGGCTGGTAACACTGTCACTTTATCATGTGGTGTAATGGAGGGACGTTATGTGAATGTATTCATGTATGGACGTACATCTTATCTCACCCTGTGTGAAGTGGAGGTCTATGGAACAGGTCATTTCTAACACATAATTCACAGTGTTTCCACTAGGATTTTGTGGAACTGTAGCACTGGATGACGTCACCACATAATTTTGAAGTTGCAACTTTAGATGTTTTGCTTGTACTTTCAACATTCTTTTTTTAATGCAGTGTATTACTCAATAAAGTCATTACAAAGTAGACACAGAGAGAGTTGATGTAGTGAGAGGCAGTTCTGACAACATTTTCACACTGAATGAAAGCTAAGGTGTGTTCAAAGGATGCTGGGTTTGTCGTTTTGTGCTTCATCTCAATAAAAGTCGCTAAAGGGGTCAGAAAAGCTGCTAAATCTAATAAAAGAGTTGCTAACCTATCAACACTGGTGGGACAAATTAGGAATGAATGGAAAATACTGCACCTACAAAGAAGCTGCAGCCGTGGCAGGGAGGATTTTGGTGTGGCGGTGCGTTACGGCAAAATAAATATAGTGGAAACACTGTATACTATTAGATTGCACTAGAATTTTTTTTTTATTTGACAAAAATTATTATAACTATTGACATTATTTAATAATTCCAAATATGGGATTTTTTAATTGAGTCATTAATTAAAAATGTCCTTGTGTTCTAGCATTTAACGTTTGATGTGTAACATTCTTGTTTATAATAAGTTCGCATTAATCTTAAAGTATTAGACTTTTAATGGTTTTTAGCTGTTTAAATAAACTTCATTAACAGAATCACACAATTGTGATATTCTCTGAATTCGCTCACTCGTACACTATTACCTATATAGCAAATGCTCAATAGTCATTATTATCAGAGTTCTAACATATAGTTTATTTAACTGAACACAATAAGAGTGAAATTCAATAATATGTTTGCTCTTATTGGCTTTGTAATGTAATTATTATTTAATAATTGTATATATCATTTGTTTTGTAGCAAATCTAGCATTGAAAAGAATAGTTACACAGTCATCCACATCATCCACCTGGACAGCTCAACATGCCATAGATGGTGTGAGATATGGTCCAGATCCAGATACTGTTACATACTGCTCTGCTACATTAAATCAAGCTAACCCATGGTGGAGGTTAGATCTTCTGGATGTTTATAACATCAGTACAGTGATCATCACTCCTAGATCAGACTGCTGTACTGATCAAACCAATGGAGCAGAGATTCGTATTGGAAACTCTCTGATCAACAATGGAAACAACAATCCCATGTAAAGTTCTTCATGAAATCACTTGAACATTTTTCATTGATGGATTGATTTTAACACTTCTATAGAGATTCATTGATTTTTTTCTCTCTAGATGTGCTGTCATGTCTGATCTTCTACCTGGTAACACCATCAGTTACTCATGTAATGGGATGTTGGGACAGTATGTAAATGTGATCCTGTCTGGACGTACCAATTTTCTCACACTGTGTGAGGTTGAGATCTATGGAACAGGTAATTTCTAAAACGTTGTTCTGCACATGAAACTTAAAAAATTTACTTTATTAAATTTTTTCTTGCACAATATATTCATGACATTATAGTATTGTTAGTTGTTGTGTATATTCACAAACCACAAGCTGTTTTCATTCCTTTATGTGATTCGTTCTTTTTCAGTCCGTTCACCAAAATGATTTGTTTAGACTTGTTCACTGATTTGTTCAGCAGTTATTTATTTATTCATAGATGAAATATACACCAGTAGGTGTGGGATATTAGTGTTTTATGTGTTACAAGTCATAAACTTATTAGGCTTTATTAAAGTGTGCGTGTCTATTGACACAATTGACAAGGAAGCTGATTTTGATTCTGAATGTGTGAAATATGAGTTTAAAGTCAGAGTCATTTTAATAATGTGTTTGTGTAATTGTAATGTATATTAAGTCACAACATATGCAGTAATAATATGAACAAGAGTGACTGAAATGAGTGATTGACGTATGCATTCTCTACTTCATTCGGTCAGCAGATCCTGATTTAATTCTTGCTAAACTTAACTAAATTAATGATTTTATTGTAATTTTATGATATATTTATGTTTTCATGATTTACTTTTTGAATTTTAGTTTTTCATGAGAGAAGAACCTTTCTGAGGTTGAAAATTTCCTCCAGTGTTGATGTTGCTGCTGTGAGCAACAACATCCTCAATCGGGTGAGAAAGACTTATGATTATGATTATATGATTATGTAAGAGAGAAGTGAATGAGAAATGACAGTATGTGTGGATTGAAATATTTGATGAATTTTAGCTGCAGTCTGCTCTGGCATTACACATCTCTGATTTTAAACTGTCCTGGACACAACAACCCAAGAAAGAAGAAGAACAGAGACTGGATGGAGGCAGGTAGGGTCTCTTTAAAACATGTTACAGTGACTGAACAGAGAAAGAATCTTTAATGTTAAAGTTCAGAAAATAGATCTGTACAAAGTGATGAAAAATCTCTTTATAATTGCTGAACTGGTTTGATTTGGTTGTGGGCCAGGACAACGATATATCACTGCCAAACTTTCGTTTATTGATTTGCATCAGCTTGTGTGTAGTTCTGAAACAAATACAAATACAAAATGTAAACTTGAATATACAGAAAACAGCACAAAAATGAAATCAACTTTTACTCAAACCACTTAAACTATTAAATTGGCGGAAATGATCCTAGACACAAAGGGCTAGTGATGCACATGCAGTCATGTAACTGGATTTTACGATTTTGTTTTACAAAATCTTTAAAAAGTCTGACTGCCGGTGTCCAAACTGAAACACTCTGTTACTGTACTTCTAAAACCAACTACCTGCATTATTATAAAGTATTACCCCTGAGACATGGTCACAGTCTTCGCACAGGAGCGGGAAATTGTTGCTAAATCTATAGTATCCATTGGTTGTAAATATGTGTGTGTGCATCACTCTGTAACTAAACAAAAATTATATTTATAAGTAACTTTATTGGATGTTTTAATGAAAGTAACTATTATGATCAGAGTTGTAACATACAAATGTGTCAATTTAACTCGATTAATCGACTGTATTGTTGTTTTACTGTATGTTAATCTGCTCGATCCATTTAACATAGATTTTATTTGCATATATTTCTTTATTTTATACCTAAATGGTCAGTGACAGTTTAGCAGCAGTTCTAGTGCTGTACTAAATGCCTTATTTGTCGGCACCGGTAGTGTATGTGTATGTGACGTAGCACAGTGCTTGTATTCGGTTCTGTTTTAATCCAAATGTGTGATGCATGATACTGAATTTTTATATTTCGCTTTTAGGTTCTTGTGTTAACAAATCTGCCTGAGAAGTACAGAAGATCTCGATGATCATTGTTCAAGCCTACAACAATTTACTCATAAATATAGTTTATCTGAAAGGGACTACGAATTTTTTGCCTTTTCGTTTTATTTTCTCTGCGTGATTCAAGTTTCATTCATTAAAAACAGTTGACATTATTAGGATTTATAGTTTGTTTGGCGTTGCTAGTGCCATGTTCTAACCACTGAGATACAGGAAAGCTTTACACAAGAATAATTTATTTACACAATAAATTGAATTGAAAATTGAAAAATTGAAAGAGATTTGATTGAATCATTTTTTTTGATGTTGAAATAATAAGACTACTGGACCTCTTGTGTATTTGTTTGACAAAATAAAAAATTGTTGTGAGAAGAAAATATGATGCACTGAATGTCAAAAAGTGATTTATTACCCCATTTCTATTGCCCCCTGCCAGGTGTTCGATTATGCCCCTTTGATTGTCCATCCAGTGTGTGTTTTTGTGATGACGCCATGATTTTATCCAGGCCTCAATGTTTCACGCCTCCCTGATCCTACATGGGTATTTGACCATAATCAATACAAAATGAGTTTAAAAAAATAAGAAGCACTGATGAAATGAAGTTCCAGCTATGTGTGGGTGTATGCTCTGTCCCCTTCTATTACACAAAGCCCTCCCGCCCCCGCCAAAAATCATAACGGTGTGGTCTATGTCCCCTAATGTTGACCATAATGTCTATGAATGAAACAATACAAAATGAGTAAAATAAATAAGATGCACTGACGATCAATAAAATAGCATTTGGAAGTTAGGTTTTTAAGTTTTAAACCTGCTTGGGGTGATTTTGTAAATGAGAGAGTTAAAGTAAAATGTTAATGTGTGTGTGTGTGTTGGCATATGTGGTTTATGAGACATTTCAGGTTTACACACCAGCATTATGAGGCCATTCAGTTTATGAGGCCATTTCTGATGTCCTTGTAATTCTGAAATTTTAAATTGTTATAAAAAATGCTTCAAATTATATATTTTGAATATAATTACATGAATGATGATTACATAACTAGCTTTAAGACTTTATATTGTTATTTGACCATGAAAACATTCACTATGCTTTTACAACCTTTCCACAAATGGTCCTTTAAACCATGATGTGTATGTGTGAAATTTGAACAGTGCCTCTGTAGGCGGGAAGTGGTACTACAATGCAATACACACTCGCGCCATATTTCACACTATTCTCCGCCATTTCATGCAATTGCTGGGGCTCCTGGGAGCAGTTAGTGTGGAGCTGAAATAAAAAAGTAAGTCCTTAATATTTTATATCATACATTTATTAAATTTAAGACAGAGCCATGTTTTAGTTATATTGTGCCCCATATTTAACATGATTAAAACAAGAAGACATCAGTACGAGGTGTGCACGATTGAACTAAATTAGACGCAAGAGAGAATTAACGTTAGTCTAAATTAGTATGACGTGGACACAAATTAATCAGCATATTAATCAATAAACACGATTGAACTAAACGTGTGAATTATTCAGTCGTGTTAATTTGTTGTTATATTTTAAGCGGTAACCCGAGTTCATAAATCTTGCATTTGCCCGATTTAAATTACTATAGTTTATAATATATGGTCTTAAAGATAAATATTGTTAACATTAGTCTGTTCTGTTTTGGTCCACTGCTAAAGCAAATGAGCTGTACATATCACACTATTGTATGTCGTAGGGCCTATATCAATATTGTACTGTATATGTTTTATTAATATTATTTGTGAAGTTTGACCTAATATAATATCTTAATATTGAATGTGGTGAGGAGTCGAATCAGAGGATTCAGTCCTTTTAAAGATGCTGAGCATCATGTGAGGCTGGGCAAAGATAAAGAAAAACTCACATGGAGATACATCAATCACACCAAAGATACAATCTGTTTTATCTCATTTTATCCTAAACACAATATACATTCAAAGTGCAGAAAGTATAAGACATCAGTGAAATATAGTCCATGTGACTCCAGTGGTTCAACTTTAATTTTATAAAGCGATGAATAAACGCTTTGTGCACATTAAAACAAAAATAGCAACTTTATTAAACAATTTCCTCCCTTCAGTGTCAGTCTCCAATAGCCTCCTCTCTATGCATTAAGTTATGAATGCGAATTCATTATTTGTGTTTTCTTGACGCTTAACAAAATTTAGGTTGAACCACTGGAGTCACATGGACTATTTGATCTATTCTGATGACTAACTTTCTGCACTTTGATTGTACACTGCATTGCTGTCTATGAACATGGTAAATTTGACACTTGACTTCCCAGCTAACAATTTTATGTTCTGAGAATGTTTTCCAAACGTTCTGTTTTGGTTGTGGAAACGTTATTTAAAATGTTCCATAAACGACACCATTTGCTTAACGTTGCGTTAACGTTCTGAGAACATTTTTTTGTAACATTAGAAGAACGTTAAAATGTCCAGTTTGCTTAACGTTGCTGGAACGTTAATTTATGTTAGCATAAATTCCTCTTTCAGCATCAGGTTGGTTTGGTGTCTTTAGATGAAGCTCTTTAATGTTCAGTAAGTCTTTAAGTCAGAAATCACAAGTCTGATTGTTTAGTAACACAACATCACAATCCTCAACAAGTTTCATCTCAGCTATCATTCATGTCTGTAGCACAAACATTTTAAACAACAGATGTTTGATTTCTTATATCTTCACAGGTACATATATATTATTATCACAGCATCACCGTCAGTGTTTGTGTTCTGCTGGAATAGAGATGAAGATGAAGATGAAGCTCATCGTGCTGTTAGTTTCACTTCAGTGTGTGAGAGAGCAGAAGTTGTTCAGTACTACTTGAAAAATACACATTTCAACTTATTCACATTTGGCACATACTTATTGTAATTAGTACGAGTAACAATTACAATGTCCTTAAAATAACATTTCATGCCGTGTGTAATTTTGCTGTGTGTGAATGTAAGCAGTCTGCCAAGTGAACAAAAGTGAACGAACAACAAAGTTATTGGTTTGGGAAAAAGGAGTCGACTCTGATTCACGATGTATTTTTTACAAAATGAGTTGAGACAAATTAGAAATGAACAACTGCTCTTTTATTATTTCTCAAATGCTGCACATTTTTTTTAATAAATCGAGTCGTTGTGTTCTGGCGCCGTCTGGTGGCCATTTCGACGAACTACAATCTAATAATATATTTAACACAAGGTTTGCGTTAAATCAACATGTTTTAATCAACAAAACATTAAAACAGGAAAAATGGGCCAGTTTCACAGCAAACCTTGCATTAAATATATTATTAGATTGTAGTTCATCGAAATGGCCACCAGAACACAACGACTCGATTTAATACGTTTATAAAGCGCTTTTTTGTTTTTACCAGGGCTCTCAAGTGTCACGCATTCATCGTGAAACACACGCATTTCAGCCTGTTCACACGCTCTCACGCTGAGAAGTAAAGGACAATGTGTCCCACTTTATACAATAAGATGAGGCAAATAAAATGTGAAAATAAAAGATGTAAGTGTCAGTTACAGCATTAAAGTCCGATCACGGTGCTTCAGGTAGAGAGCGCATGAACGTAATGACCAATCAGAGGTTTAGATGAGTCATCATCGGTGTAACAGCTTTGCTCTCTAACAGAAACAACAGTGCAGATACGGGCAGTCCGACTCATTTATTATAACAGGAGTTTTTCATGTAGTCAGTTTCATTCATTATAACGCTAAATTATAACAAGTTTCAGTGATGTTTTTCGCTCACTTTGTTTAATCCTGGTTTAAATAAATATTTCATGCATGCAAAAGCAAACAATGTGAAAATTTACTAATGCAAAAAACGCAATAATCACCCTCAAATAAAAAAAAGAATACGACATGCAAAAAGGATTTTAATGTTTTATTTGGTATTTATAATCATGATAACAATTTCAAAAGTAATATTTACAATGTTTTTTGCTTAAATCAATCTTAACCTTTGTTTTTGTCATTTATCATTTTTATTTGTGCTGGGCAAATATAAACAATAGATAAAATAGCAAAAGTGGGCGGGGGTTTATTTGAGTGGCTTTTCCCGTAACACATGTAATCTCACGCCAAACTTTTGATGAAACTTGAGAGCTCTGTAATATAAATAATTAATATGTAGCGGAGTGGTATTGCATGACAGGCCAGGGAGCAAAGCCTAAAAGGGCCCAGGTATAGAATTTAACCTAAATTCTCTTTAAATAGTTGACTACACCACCTCACGACCCCGTGACGAAACAGAAGAAATATTAAGAACACAGGTTCATTACCAAAAAGTTTCAGGCAAGAGACAGGAGTATAAATACAGAAAAATGTATTAAATCCTAATATTCTAATGTATTTAAAATCAAATATTTAAGTTGCCCAATAGGCTGTGACACGCACAGAAAAGAAATTAAACTCTCCAAGGGGACTGCAGTGGGTGGCTGATTACAGACTTAAATACCACACACACAAAATATAAAATTACACGACACTCAAAATGTGACAAAGAAAAACAACCATCACACACAACATGCAGCTTCCCGCTCCAGATGACCCGAGAGCTAAAAAAAAAAAAAGAAACCAACACAATACACAGAGAATTCCAGATTAAACATTCAGTAACACAATCCAATTAAACAACTTCAAAGTAAAAGAAACAAATTACTCACGATACTAACATGAGGCAAAGAAACAAAAAAACAACGAACCAGACCACCAGTTCGTCCGGAAACAGAAGCGCCAACTCGGGTGCCGAGCGACGACGAACAGGGTAAAAACAGTCATGTGATCCTCTCAGCTAGCCTTTAGCTCCGACGGGTCTTTAAACCCCTCATTCACAATTGGTAGCCCGATACCAATGTGTTGTCTTTTTTTGGTGATGATAAATCTAATGGAGCCCCAGTGGCCTAATGGATAAGGCACTGGCCTCCTAAGCCAGGGATTGTGGGTTCGAATCCCATCTGGGGTGAGTTTCAGCAAAGTGGCGCAGCGAAAGCGTGCTGGGCCCATAACCCAGAGGTCGATGGATTGAAACCATCCTCTGCTAACCCTATTTAAATGAATTCAACTTGTATGGCTCTGTCGCGGACAAGACTTTGCCAAAATATGCCCAGCTTTTTCACAATAAATAACAAGGAGAAAATGAAAACTGCTTGAAAAGGCAGCTGGAGTTGAATGCCTAAAGGCACCTTTGGGCTGGGCCTATTGGCCAGAATTTGGTGGATCGAAACACACCTAGGCTAACTGATATTTCTTAGTGAATATTCCTAGACTTGTATTGTAGTAATCTTGGTGCAGGCTCAGAAACGATGCCGAGATATATGTTTAAATTTCATAAAGAGGTTGTTCTGTGGCCAACTGTTAGCGTGTTGTCTTGACGCACACAATGTAATCCAAACCAAGTACAGCAGATCATTTCCTGGTGATGGGCCAGTCAATGGAGCCCCAGAAGACTATTGGAAAAGGCACTGACCTCCTAAGACAGGGTTTGTGGGTTCAAGTGCCAGCGCAGACGTGTTTTGGCAGAGTGGCGCAGCGGAAGCGTGCTGGGCTTACAACCCGAAGGCCGATGGATCGAAAACATCCTCTGTTATTGCAAGCTCAATGAAAACCTTGCACTGCTCTCTCTGTCAGAAAAAGTACCGTCGACATGTCTGGCTTCTTTTTATGATGTGTACCAAAAAGAAAATTTAATTGTGTGTAAAAGCAGCAGACTTTGATTGAAAATTAAGGGCAGCTGAGTGCTAGGCCCATAACCCAGAAGTAGATGAATCAGAGCAATTTAATGCTAGTTAATGTTTCTTAGTGAATATTCCCAGCCTAAAATTGTGGTACTCTTGTGTCAGGCTCAGAAACACTGCTGACATGCCGTACGTTTAGAAGCTTTGTAAACAAGTTGAACTGTGTTCAAATACTAATGTGTTGTCTTTTTTTGGTGATGGTAAAACTAATGGAGCCCCAGTGGCCTAATGGATAAGGCACTGGCCTCCTAAGCCAGGGATTGTGGGTTCGAGTCCCATCTGGGTTGTGTTTCAGCAGAGTGGCGCAGCGGAAGCGTGCTGGGCCCATAACCCAGAGGTCGATGGATCGAAACCATCCTCTGCTAACCCTATTTAAATGAATTCAACTTGTATCGCTCTGTCGCGGACAAGACTTTGCCAAAATATGCGCAGCTTTTTCACAATAAATAACAAGGAGAGAATGAAAACTGCTTGAAAAGGCAGCCAGAGTTGAATGCCTAAAGGCACCTTTGGAACGAAGTAACTATAAAACACATTAAATCTAAATTTTTTCCCCTAGTAGAATTAAAACGGCATAACACCTTACTTTAAAATCTTTAATTCAGGGTAGTTTGGGTAGTTAATGTTGAGAACATACAGCAATCCCATCATGTTCACATAAGCATTTGATATGTCACCAAGTCCTCGCAGAACAACTGCTTCCTGGATTACAAGGTCCACATCACTGGAGCTGCATGGAATGGGATCTGTCACATCTTCCAACACTGTGTCCTGCCCCTGGTCATCTCTTCTTCCCAATCTGTGTGCTGTATTTAAACTTAAATAATCATTTCAACAGCAATTGTTTTTCATGGGGCTGAACAAAAAAGTCAACATTTACAAGGCTAGTATGTGATATTGTTTTAGAATTGCTCAGAAAAAGAAACCACTGATAAAACTAAACTTCAAATAAAACTTAACTCGGGGGAACAGCGACAGGAACAAGACAGGACGTGGTAGACAAACGATCCGGCACAGGACAGCAAACACAAGGGCATTAAATATGAGAGGAACAAAAGAGACATAATTGTGTGGCAGCAATGCATCACCGTAAATCATTCCAAGCACCCAATAATTAATCATTTCAACAGCAATTGTTTTTCATGGGGCTGAACAAAAAAGTCAACATTTACACTGTAAATAAACATCATCCATATGTCCATGCAAATTTATTTATAATATGTCTCCAAGGGAAACAATTACAATCAGACAAGTGCTTTTGCTGATATTACATGTCTTTGAACCCAGTCCTAGTCTCTGCTATATTTAATTTAATACATACACAACCGGTTTAAGTTTAGGATCACTTGACAAAATAGGAATTTCCTTCAATACTGTTTCACAAGTTCGCCTATACAGATAATAAAGTTTCAATGGTATTGATGGGTTTACTATTATTCTAAAATTTTGAGAAATATGAAATAAAGAATAAGTGATCCTAAACTTTTGACCGCTAGTGTACTTCACCCACATAGTTAGAAAAAATACATTAACTTCAACTTATCGACTGCCTCCAACATGCCTCTTTATTTCCACAAACCTCACAGATCTTTAGGAATTGTGATGGATTCTTACACATGAATCATGGGAGCCCCTGCAGTGCTGCAATCCTCTTCTGTTGATTTGATGCCTACCCCCAAAGAAAATAAATACGTTTACTGATACTGATATTAGAAGTTGCTTAACTTAATTCACCCTTTGAAGGATATAAAAATAGTTTCAGTTTGTTTTAAAACTATGGCGGACCACCATAGTGGAAGTAATGAATGGGAAACACTGACAGCTGTTAGGACATCACAAAAGCAACATGTTTTGACACCCCACGGTAATTCAGGTAAAAATAATCTCTGAGTGTAAATATATGTACTTACATTTTTATCTAGGCTGTCCATTATGGCCCTCATATCTGGAATGTCCATACAGCGCTTTGAACGATACAGACTTTTTTTACTGGGAGACCTCAAGCAGTAACACATCCATCACACTGAACACAAGGATGTGTACACTGTTAGACATTTCAAAGGGTTTTTACAGTAACTTACTGGCAACACTGTTGCCAGTAAGTTACTGTAATTAAGCTTTACAGTATCATAACTGTATTTCACATTTACAGTAAGTAAACACTACTGTAACTGTAATACAGTTCAGGTACTGTAAAAACCTAGATTAACAGAACACTACTGTAATCCTTTTTATTGGTTTATGTTTCTAGCAAATATAAATTAGATTTTATAATATTTGAATAGAATTTACTTTTATCCAACAAATCAAACACTCCAAATACAATATTGAAAAAGTGTTCTTTATTTAAATTATTTTTTACAAATGTTTAAAGCACTTGAATGTAAATGTGTACACAAATATTTTAAACATTTCATGTTATTTGCAGCAACGCGCTTCTGTCTTTCAAACCATTGTATCCATAAAAAAAAATACAGAACTGATATAAAATGTAACTAATCATTAACTTACAATACGAAATGTAAAGAAAATAAATTATTGTATAAAATTGTATCTGGACTGCATATAGAACTGATTTTAAATGGAATTCACCATTAACTTACAATACGAAATGTAAAGAAAAGAAAATATTATATAAAATTGTATCTGGACTGCATACACAACTGATTTTAGTACATAGTACAGGATACATTCCTAACGAAATCCTGTGGGTTTCCTTTGGACTCCTGGTCCTGTAGGAGTCCTACAGGAAAATGAAATCCTTCTGAATTCCTGCAGGGCATTGAAATTAAATAATTAAATAATTGCCAAAAAGTCAGTACATAATACAGTTCACTATCGCCATAGCATTCTCCAATATCATTATACAATTAAATCTGTCTTTTTTTTACTATTTTAACACAAACAACAGTGCCGCTGTCCTTCAGATTTTAGCTCCAACCCTAACCAAACTAGGGTTAGACCTAAAATCTGCTGGACAGTGGCATTCCAGGACCAACTTTGCCTATCCCTGATTTGGAGAAACAAAGAGAGGCACTTACTGTTTACATTTACATTTACATTTACGCATTTGGCAGACGCTTTTATCCAAAGCGACTTACATTACATTGTACTATACATTTGTACATTTTTGTATAGTAAGCAAGTGGGGGTTAGGTGTCTTGCTCAAGGGCACCTCAGCCGTTACCCGCCAGCCCTGAGAATCAAACCAGCAACCTTCTGGTCATGAGTCTATCTCTCTAACCACTGAACCACGACTGCCTTACTGGTGCTTACTGTTGAATGAGTTCCAGTGTAGCACAAGCTGGCTCCTGATATTCTATGTTGAAAACATAGAAGGTTGCAAAGAACATCGCCAAGGCATCTGCAAACCCCAGGTGATCCTCCAAGACATAGGCCACTTCTCTGTCAAGGCTCACCATCCAATTTTTTGCTGAGAGAAATGTGTTCCCTGAAAACAATGTACAAATTACACACCTTTAAGTTTAACCCAAATGGAAAACACAAACCTTTCTCAAAGTCATAGAGAAGTGTTAACTTACCAAGCATAATCAGTCTAGGCGTGGCTGGCAGACTCATGTCTTTCTCAATGAATTGCTTTGTTGCAGTTGGCTTTAAAACACAGTGTTTTCATACAAGTTTAAAATACTGCCTAAAATGATTTAAAATGTTAATTTATTTAGCTAATAAAAACGACTTAAATAATACTTAAAATAATACTTACATCTGTGATTATCACCACACTGAAACGTGCTTGGTTTCTGTGACAGAGCAGGTGTGTGATTTCTGAACATGTGAGACTTCAATGCAGAAAACGTTCTGAAATTCCCAGGACAATGTTCTATGCCACATGAAAATCTGTAATTAGCTAGGTTTCTATGACTTTTTGCATGGGCACAAAAAGTTTTAAAACGAACAGTATGGTGGTTGCAAACCTTACAGAAATATATATTATCCATGCATAATCCACACTATTTATTCGTAATTAAATAAACTTGCGTTTCGCCGGATTGCACCATTTATTTAAGTCCTCGACCACCAACAAACATTGGTGCTAAACTAGCGGTTTAGCAGCGGACCACCGGTGGAAATATGGCGGCTGCCACCGGTGGACCGCCAACTTTGCCACTGGTGGTCCGCCGCTGGCCTTATGTTAGCTGTTTTTCGTCTCGTGGACCTTCATGCAATCGCTCCGCACTCAAAAGTCAACAAAGGATATAAGTTCTTCCACGAAAATTATCTTTAATTACGAAGGTAAGTGACAAATTATAAATTAGCAGTTTAGCTAACGTGATATCGCAAATGCTATTTTTCTACGTAACGTTACCTTTTATCAAATTGTAGGCTCAAAAGTAGGCTAGTTTAAAACAAAAGAGGTAGCATACCATATTAAAATAAATCTCTGCCTGACCAAGGGGGATTTCGTTTTGAAAATAAAGATTAGAATGGTTGTTTTTTGGTAGTTTTGACTGACTGATTGAGAAAAAAATGTTGTTATTATTAAGGGACAGTCCGAAGAACTACATTACCCAACAGGCATCACTAATCGACGCTTTTGCTCACCGAAACGGTGCTTAACGATGTTTAGCAAAACCGTTTAAATGACCTAAATTATATGAACAGAAAACCATCACTTCTACATTGATCACGTGCATTGTTTTACTGTTCATTCAGCCAGTTTGCAGTTTAGCGTTGTTTAACTAACCACCGCATGCTTTCTCTCCTGCTGTAAGACGTTGTTACACTCACTGCTAAATGTTATCATTCGCTTATCATGACTAAAGTACAATGTGAAATATCAGAAAAGATTGACTGACTGGGTCTTTAATCTCACCCCACATCGGCTACTGCAGGTACCCATGACGTCACATAACTACACCGCAGGTTCGGGTTTAACGATCCATTGAAGTCCATTGGATTATCCTGCACGTCAAAACTAGATGAGAAAGTTGTACCCTGTGCGTTTAGCACTGACGCCACTTTAACAGAAAATGTCTATACTTTAGGGAATTGAACTATAAATGTTATCACTTGTAGCTAGTTGCAAATAAAAATAAAAGTTGTAGCCATAAACCAGTTTAACTTTTTTCTTTTTTATGGCAGAAATGGCAACAGACAGTTGATTTGACAGCTTACAGTGAAGTAAGTAGAAAGAATAAATTATAAACATTCAAATATAAATATAAATATCTACTTTTTTGTTTGATATTTTTCCAGGCACCCACTGATCTCAGTGTAAGATTGTGACAGTAAGATTATTGAGCCCTTAGGAAAACTAACAATGGTTTTATACAGCAGTTAAAAAACAGATGTTGTTTTGTCTTATTTTGCAGGTCAGTGAGCAGTGAGCAAACATCATGGGTGAAGAAGAAGATGAGCCACCAGAACTACTCTTCCTCCTCTTCCTTCTTATGATGATGATGGACGAGGAGGAAGATTTATAGTTCATTTTATGTTCTTTGCATTTTTATATTTTTGTAATTCAATAAAACAAATGATTCTTACCTTAAAGTTGTGTTGTAAGTTATTTTTCATCATTCATTCAAATATATTTTATGACAGCAAGTCACTTTTTGTTGAACATACTGTATATATAATGAACTAATGAATACATTTGTATATCGCAAATGTGCATTGGACTGTATGCACAAACAATTATTTACTGCGTTCGTCTCTCATTTCCCAAAACTCAAATTCCCAGAATTCTTTGCAGTGTAAACAAACAAGGCGGTGCCCTTGAATGAATGAATTTGTACGAGTAAAAATTTCACTTGTTTTTTATTGAGATTTGTATTTGAACGAGTAGTAAGTAAAACATTATTTATGATACTCTTTTTCACACAGCCTCCAGTAATGTGTGACAGGAGAACATGGCTCAGTATGACTCATTATCAGATCATATAATATATATATAATCTACAATCTGAACATAAGTGATTTACATACTCAGGCAGTCACCCATTAACAAATTCAGATTATGGTTAATGGATGTCAGACATTTTGCTTTTGTCTTTAAAATTTACAAGAATTAAACAAGAATTGGCCAACTGAAAAGGAGAAAAATAAAAATGAACTCAACAATAAATAAATTCATATTTATTTTTTGTAAAGTAAACTTTTAAATTCAAAATGTATTTATTTATTTCTTTACTTTATGTTGGGTTCGTCCTAAAATACTTACAACTAAAATACTTAAAATTAATGTCCTTATCTGATGCAGCAGTTGTTTGCATTGGTAGCCCAATTTATTTTTGAGTTTAATTTTTAATAGAAAATATATTTATTTATTTACCTTACTATGTGATCCCAGATTAACATTTCAAGTTGGACATGTTTACAAAGTGTATGTGACAAATAAAATGTTGAATCATGACATGTTGCTGATCAGTTTTATCTGCAATAGTGTGTGTGAGCTGTGATATTCTTCCACACAGCACACAAGAGTCTTTGTTATGTGTGATGGATAAATATAATATGACTCAATATGACTCATTTGAATTAATCTGCTATAAATAACAGTCATATGTTTAATGGGTGTCACACATTTTAACAACAGCCAGTTTACCAGTTTGCTTTTGTCTTTAAAATTAAAATGGGAACAAGAATTTGTCAACTGAAAAGGAGAAAAATATAAATAACACTCAAGGTGAATTTCTTTATAGTGATATGTGTTTATAAATAATCCTTTGCAGTGAATACTTATAAAGACTCATTTCATCTGCTCATGCTGTCTTTAAATCTCTTGCAGTGAGAAGGTCTGATCTCCTCATCTCATTTATTTCTCCAGGACAAAGAAAATAAGTACATTTCATGTTTGTTTTTCTCTATTCTTCTTATTTTGATGTTCTCTATACTAGTGTCTGTGTGTTTAAAGTAAGAGTTTGACTTGGAGCTGAATAAGCATGTTTGTTTGAATTTGTACAAAAATATTGTTACACTGAATGAAAATATACCATTATTTCAACCATATTTTGACATTTTATTCTTCAAAAATAAACTTAAATGTTAGTTTAAATGTTTCATAAACTAATAATAAGGTAAATGCATGTAAATGTAAAATAATTAGATGTGCTTTTGCAGTTTGGCCCAAAAAGTGTTTTTGGATGCGACTGTTACGATAAAATAAGACACCACTTACATGCTTTAAAGGTAAAAATTTGACTTTTCCCTGTTAATCTGTGTGCATTTCGACCATAAAGAGAACACTGTTGCTTTAATTGAGCGTTAGCAGTGCAGCAAAAATACACTCAGCATTAGAAAATAACAAACCTGTCACACACACACACACACACGTGTAGGGCAGAGAGAGAGACACACACCACAGGAGATACTATTCTGTCCTTTTATTAAAATGCCACACAACAACAAACCACAGGGAGACAGGTGAGTAATCAACTGGTAAAATGATCTTCAGGTAAACAGGTAAGTATAACAACTGGGTCAGTGCTAGTAACAAAAACATACAGACATCTAGATTAGACATCCACAAAATGCACAGAAGTGAGTTTATAAGGAGTCCGGGATTTTTGGCCAGATTACGTTTCTCCATGTCACAAAATCTAGGGACGAGGCATCTACACCATGAATTTATAGGGGTATGATATGTGTATTTATCAAGGTACGATCATTTGTACGATGAGATTGGCGGCATGTTTGATAGATCACATGTAAATGTGTGCGAGTATAACATAACTCATAGTCCAAAGCACACAGTGAATATTCTCACTTCTGAAAGGTGCTGCTGACGCTGTCCATCTCAAACCGCTCACTTTCTTCAGTCACTGTCACAGCTGATGCTTGTGTGATGCTGGAGGTCCTCACACTGGTTTCTGTGTTTAGCAGCGGTGGAGGAACATTAGTCACAACCATGTGGCGACGCTTCAGTTCCTCAACAAACCTGTTGAGAATAATAATAAACAATATGAGACTTCATGCTATCAGAGAAGAACAAGAAAACATGTTTGACAAAGTTATTCCACCAACCTGTTGATGGGACTGGCGTCCATCATAATCTTTGTCAGGTCACTATAACTGAAGACTATGCCAGACTGCAGAATCTCCAGAGAATTGTCTTTGGCCTTCTCCACCACCTCAGCGATGGCCTCCGGTGTGTTGTTCTTCATGCAGACCCTGCGCAGGTGAACAGACAGGGTGGCCTGGGACTTCTTGCACTTGGGACACAGCAGATAAGAACTAGAAAAAATAAAAACATTTCACACTGGTTGATCCTGTTTGCACATCAAATCTGAGAGAAGGTTTTGTACACATGCAAATGTGTTTAGCAAAGGTATTAATGTTCATGTGAATGGAGACATTAGTCAGTCATTATGTGTTCAGACATTAATGGCTCAGTTTCTGTATCTTTAAGTATCGCATCATCAGACCTGATGGCTCTCAGACTCTGGAAGCTTGTGACTTGTATATGAAATAAATCTGCCCGTGCCTACATATATTCTGTAGCTTTAAATATTATTACATGACAAATTATTATAAGCAGTGTAACACTGAAGTTCGGCCTGGTGTGTGGCATACACACACTCACATTTAAAACAGCACGACAGAGCTCAGTGGCAAATTCTTTTAGAAATGATTTTAACCAGATGCAAATATAGTAAATAAAGTATACAGTTCATGTCAACCAACCTCTGAGAAACCATTCTTCAGGAACAAGAAGATCTTTCAAAACTGCAGCAACAGAAATCCAAGTCAGATGCTCTTGAAAACAAGCAGAAATGAGTAACTGTCCTGTGTGGTCTCATCATTTATGTCTTACCTGAAAGTCCCGCCCACATACCTGAGAGAGAGGAGTTTATCACTCACAGCTTTACTGTTTTTAAATGAAGTAAAATTGTATTTATGTTCAAGTGTTTTTTTCTCATGAATTCATCAAAGCAAATAAATGTACATGAGCTGCAGTTTCTAGGGTATATAAACACCATCAATGTATATTCATATTAAATTAAACTGTCCACTGATCTTCAGAAAAATCACCCAGATCTTCTTGAATCTTTCAGTGATGTGCATGAAGTCAACACGATTCATTTAAAGTCAAGTGGCTGTAAACCTCTGAAAATGACAACTGGTGTACATTTTTTATATTTCAATTCCTGAGAAACATATATGTATTTTTATAGCTTCTGAAAGACATTACTAAATGAAAAAATAAAATGTATAAACAAGGGTTCACAAACTTTCAAGCAGCACTGTATCTATGAGCGAGAGAGAGAGAGAGAGAGAGAGAGAGAGAGAGAGAGAGAGAGAGAGAGAGAGAGAGAGAGAGAGAGACTTTTTGACTTTTAAACACACTTTATTAAAACGTTCTCAAAAGGGGAGAACAATGTCATGTCCAAACAGATTGCATATTAATATGATCAGGGAAGAAAAAAAAGAAAAGAAAAGAGAGAAAAAATATATATATATATATATTTTTTTAAATTAAACAAATAATGATAAAATATATACATTATAAATAAATTTAAAAAGAAAAAAAAAAAATATATATTTATTTACCTTTCACTAGTTCACCAGTTAAACAAAATAGACCCATCATCACAAAGAGACAGTAAGGCTCCATTTATGCACCATTTGAACTCAAAATCAGGTATGTTATCTGTCATTTGAAAAAAACTATGTTCCACTCTAATTCTAGATTCAACCAGAGCTGTGAAAAGTTGAAAAACATTTATATTTTGCCCTTCAGCAGCCAGTCTACAAGATTTCCAAATGGCTAACTTGGCTTGTCCGATCACAAAATTTGCCACAGTACAATGTTGTTTGTGCACTTTTGAATATTTACAACCATAGACAAAAAGTGTCCTGTTAAAGACAAAGCCCAATTCCCCAAGTATCCTTTCCAGAAATGTACACAATATATCCAATCTAGAACATTCAGTAAAAGCATGAAAAACAATTTCTGGGGCAGAACAAAAATAACAAACTGATGAAACATTAAGATTGAACTTGGAAACATGGTTGTTTGTAGGCAAAGCACAATGCAATATTCTCCATTGTAGATCCCCAGACCTTTTAGGAAGAGGACCTTTATAGAAAAGTCTCCAGGAAGGAGAAAGATCAGCAGATACGGTTAAAAAAATCCCTCCATTTTGTATCACATCTATCCTTAATGTCCTCAAAGTAATCTACTTTAACACATGTCTGATAAAGCTCTTTTTTTCCGGCTGCCTGAAAATCAAGATCTTGCAGTCTTTTAAATGTTAGCAGTTTCCCTTGACGATCATCTTCTGAACAAACCCTAGGGGAGACGACCAACTTGGGAAAAGGACATTTAGAAGGACCGCCTGACATAAAGCAAGTTATGAACTGAAGGAGTGTGGAAGGGAAAGCTGTTTTCAACCCACCTATGAACCGCTCTACCGTTCTGACCGATCTAAAACCCACTTGACTACAGATATCGTCTAATGACCTCCATGTTCTGGAGGAGAAGTCAACCAAATGTACCACTTTAGTTAATCCTCTTTCCATAAAAGATTGCACAATTGTCTTGGAAGTACAAAAAACCTCACCTAAAAAAGAGTTAAAAAACAATGGCTCATTGAGTGATCTTAAGTATCTTAAAAGTTTCCCAAGAATTTACCACAGAAGCATAAAAAATTACATTGGACGTGAAGCTTACACCATGACGAGACATTAAAAACAGCTGCCTATCAAGACAAAACCCACCCAGAGTTCTGAGCAAAGCCAGTCCAAAAGCCACCCATGGCCTGAAATCCACAGGATACAGCAGGGTTTGAACAGTCTTTAACCTCATGGCTTTGACCTTGGCTGCCAAATTAATCAATCCCTGACCCCCCTCGTCAACTGGCAAATACAGAATTGCAGGGGGGAGCCAATGATAACATCCCAAAAGAAATCCACGAAGATCTTCTGCAAACGTTGCAACAGATCCTTGGGTGGGTCCAACACATTTAGGCGATGCCACATCATGGAAGCTGCTAAATTATTAACAATGAGGACTCTTCCCCTGTATGACAATTGGGGAAGAATCCATCTCCATTTCTGCAACCGTCCAGAAACCTTTTAAAAAAAAAGATCCCAATTCTTCTGCATAAAATGATCAGTTCCAAGGAAAACTCCCAACACCTTAAACCCATCTAAACTCCAGGAGCATTGCTGAGGAAGTTTTGGGGGACCCCCATTTTCCCATTCACCCAGTAAAAAAAAACGCTCTTTTGCCAATTTATTCGTGAAGATGAGGCTTTCTGATAAGCCTCAATAGATTTGCTTAAATTTTCAATGTCTTCAGCAGATCTAATAATAACAGTCACGTCATCAGCATAAGCACTGAGTTTCACAGTTGTCAGGTCTGCGGTGAAAGGGCACACTGTTGAAATGCCCCCCAGCTTATTCCTCAAAGCTACCAGTAGTGGTTCAATAGCAACAGCATAAAGAATCCCTGAGAGCCCACACCCTTGTCGTATGCCTCTGCACACTTTAAAAGGTCTTGTGAGGGAACCATTAATTTTTAACATACTATATACATCAGTGTACAACAGTTTAACATAAGCAATAAAAGAATGACCAAAACCAAAAGCCTCAAGGCATTTAAAAAGAAATCCATGATCGACCCGATCAAAAGCCTTCTCCTGATCCAAAGAAACCAACCCAATGTCAAGTTTATGAACTCTGGCAAAAGAGATCAGGTCCCGAATCAAAAAAATATTATCAAAAATAGACCGTTGTGGGATGCAATATGACTGATCTGCATGAATAACTGTAGAGATGTAAAGTTTGATCCTGTTGGTCAAAGTCTTAGAGAGTATCTTATAGTCAACTCCAAGTAAAGAAACGGGGCGCATTTGATGTCTTCAAGATCACCCTTCTTGGGTAGTAGGGTGATCACGGCTCTGCGTAGACTAACTGGCAGTGTGCCTCTTTTTATGCTTTCCTTAAAAACTAAAAACAAATCTTCTCCAATAATGGACCAAAAACGTTTATAAAATTCTGCGTTTAATCCATCCAGACCTGGAGCTTTGCCGGGGGACAGTTCCTGAAC
Organism: Oreonectes daqikongensis; assembly: GCA_026939265.1. NCBI lineage: Eukaryota > Metazoa > Chordata > Actinopteri > Cypriniformes > Nemacheilidae > Oreonectes > Oreonectes daqikongensis. Next base: position 89,849 of record JAOTQM010000466.1, read on the forward strand.
AGCTAAAGAGAATTCATCAAGGGTGAACAGTTTATCAAGCCTTGCTTTCTCCCCCTCTGAAAGATGCGGTAAGTCTTGAAGAAGGAGGTCAGCCATCTCCTCATCACAGGGCTCAGCTCTGTAGAGATCTTCATAAAAAAACAGTGCATGAGAAATAATTCCATGGCTATCTGTAATTTTTCTGCCTTCGGGATGCTTCAGGGAACAAATCATTTTCTTATCCAGAGTCTTCTTCTCCAGGTTGAAGAAAAAGGAAGTTGGAGCATCCATATTGTTAAAAGTTAAAAATCTTGCACGGATCAATGTCTCCTGGGCCCTCTCCTCCAGCAGATTCCGCAAAAGGAATCTATTATGTTCCAGTGCCTTGGTAGCCTCTACAAAGTCTCTTTCAAAACTTAGATGAAGGATTTCCCGCTCAAGCTGTGCCAACTTATTGTCCAGGATGCTCTTGTTGTAAGCAGAATAATTCTGGCAAAACAATTTGATCTGAACTTTTCCAATGTCCCACCACTGGCTCAAGGACATAAACTGTGTTTTTCTCTCTCTCCAAACCTCCCAGAAGTAAGTGAAAGAGTGCACAAAGTTGTGATCCTGCAATAGCCTACTATTAAATTTCCAATATGAATGCTTAAAAGTGCTCTGTGCAGTGGTGACATCGACAGACAAAAGGTGATGATCAGATAAGGCAGTGGGAGAAATACAGCTATTAAAGAACTTATCTCTAGTATTTTTTTGTACATAAATCCTATCTAGCCTAGCTCCAGATACCATATTTGAATTTATTTTCAACCAAGTGTATTGTCTGACCTGAGGATAGGATTCTCTCCAAACATCTATGAGATCATGATATGTGATCAAAGACCTAAGCACATCAGCTGATTGACTGTGGGGTTCATGGTGGTTCCTGTCTATGGTGTGATCTAGAGTACAGTTGAAATCTCCTGCCAAAACCATAATCCTATCATGGGAAACATCACTTAATACCATCTTAAGTTTTTCAAAAAAGGAAATGCGTTCTGAACCAACGTTGGGGGCATACACATTAACAAATGAGAAAAAGACACCATGAATTGTTACATCAACTCTCAAAAGACGGCCAGAAAGCAGCTCAAAAACACTCACAGGTTGGTCTTTAAACTCGGGTGCCAGAAGAATGGCAACTCCTGCACTCACACTGGAGCCATGACTTAATATAGCCTGTCCCTTCCATTCACTCAACCACTGTATCTGATTATTAACATCAGTATGCGTCTCCTGCAGAAAAACTACACTGGCGCCCTTTATCGTTACATAGTCAAAAAGACTAGTCCGTTTCACAGCATCACGACACCCGTTAATATTAAAAGAGCTAACCCTCAAGGGTGCCATGAAAGTGAAAATAATATAAACACTTAATAGTAACAATCTGCAAAAGTGTGTCTGAATTGAGCAAAACATGTTCATTTTTTACCGCGTGAAATCAAAGAACTTCTAACATTACTGAGAAGCTTCTTAAGACGGTACCGTTTAGGTTTGTCAAGCTCTTCATAAGTAGCCTTCCCCATAGCCATATTACAGGATGCCAAAAACAGTTTTAAATCAGGAAAAAAAGACTCGATTTTGGGCTTGCGAAGTCCCTTTGTAACATCAAGAAAATTATTAATTTGTTGAACAGAATAATATTTGGTCTTACCTCCAGAGGCAGGTTGTAAATCCATTGCGTCATTTTCAGTGATCTCGACATCCTCGTATTCGTTTTCCGAACTGTCCATATATAACTTTAAATCCATGAGCCCTTGAGACGATGAGATGTCATCCTGACTCTGTTTAATGGAGTCATCAGTGTTAGTTTTGTTATCAGTTTTATCATGCTGCGTTTGTTCTTCAAACGGCGAAACGGTTTTAGGCTCAGACTGTGAGATCACCTGTCCCGTGCTCGTCTCTGGCAGCGAAACAGCGAGCGTATGACTCGGTCCAGCCGCCTCTTCAGCTGCCTTCTCCGGGCCTTCTTTAGAGGCAACCAGCACCGGTCTCCCCTCGGGAGAGACACTCGGCGCAGAGACCGCTCCGGTCGGCCGAGGTTGTGAAGCCACGGCCGCCGCAGTAACATCCGCGCCCGACACCCGCTCGCTGCTCTCCGCATCTGCAGGAGCCACATCAGGGCCCGCTGGCCTGTCCCGATTCGGGCATGTTTGTCTAATATGTCCAAAATCACCACAAATGAAACATCTCATTGAATCAGAGCTAATGAAAATAGTGTAATCCTTGTTATCGATGTTTAATTTAACAGACAGGTTTAAGGGATCGCTCTGAGAATTCAAGATCATGAAAACCTGACGCCTAAAAGACATTACGTGCTTAATTTCAGGATTCTTGCATCCAAGCGAAATCATTTTTATAGAACTCACTAATTTACCATACCGCTGGAGTATTTGCTCAAGACATTCGTTTTTAACAAACGGAGGCACGTTGGATAAAACAACTTTCTTAGATGGACTTGACAAAGGCATGACGGCTACAAATGTATCTTTGATTATTAGTCCAGATTCAATCAAAGCATCTACCATTTGACTTTGACTCAAAAAAAATCACAACGGCCTTATTCATACGGGAGGCAGATCTGATGTTAGCGCCTCCGACCACCGCACTCACAGCTACCAAACAATCCTCTACTGACACCGTGGCATCAGGCATACATTTGCAACCATGCCCGAGTGTCAGCCGTGAGAAATCTCTCACATCCGACCCCATTATCCCCACACGCTGACCGAAGTCAGCAAGAGAGAAAAATAAATAAATAAATAAAAAATCTTATAACCCTACACTAGCAAAAACCTAAAAATAAAGGAAAAAGGAAAAATAAAGTCTCACTAACAGCGCAAAATACTCTCACTCACACCAACCGGCTCCTTCCACTCGCTCCCAGCATGCACTCGGAGAGAGAGAGAGAGAGAGAGAGAGAGAGAGAGAGAGAGAGAGAGAGAGAGAGAGAGAGAGAGAGAGAGAGAGAGAGAGAGAGAGAGAGAGAGAGAGAGCTTTCTTACAAATAGCAGCATTTTTATCTGGATTATATCTACTGACATCAACAACGTTTGGTCAATTTTGGAAACAATAAATCTGGCACCAAGCTCATAGAGTACATTAAGCGTGTACTCACACTGTCTCAATCGTACGGCACCTATAGTCTGATTCATTTGACTAGTGTGATCGCTCCGTACGGTTCATTCAGGCGTCACTGGCTCTCTTGGAAGAGGTGGACCAGAGCGCAGTTCAGTTGTGCTCGAGCGCAGTTCACATTTAGTGTGAGTGCTAATCTCACCCAAGCGCGGAACTGGAAACATGACGTCACCTAAGTGACAAAAAACATATTCTAGAAGTAATTGTATTGTGTACTTTTCAATTCATTAAGAACAATTGGGTTTATAACTTTGTGTGTCACTGCGTCTCAAATGACTCAATATGGCACAAAATTAACAAATACATTGATTTCATTGTGCTGAGCGACAGCGTTTCTCTTCCTGATTATTTCAAAACAGTCGCATCATAATGACGTAAGTGTGAATGTAAAGTGTAATGTGAGTGCAGGCCAGCGGGGGACAATCACGCTTGTGAGTAAATATACCATGACATGTCCACTGAGTTTGATTTATTTAGACTGATATTAGTTTTAAAATATTATTAGTTGAGGGTAAAAAGGCTACATCATTTACGTAGGCTACGTAATTTTATTAGAATCATGACTTCCCCCTGAGCAAAGGTCCAAAAGACATTATTTCTACGTCTTTGATGATGTTGATAAGATATACCTTTATGGGCCAAAAGTGAAAGGGGTTTCTACGTCTTTTATGACATTTTCTGAATGTCTGATATTGCCGTACAGGGGACGTCTGTACAAAGTAAAAACTGGTTCAAATCTGGAGTTCAGACTACTTTTAGTTTTTCCATGGAAATAAAATGAGACTTTTTGAAATAAATAGTAGTTAAGTTGAATTATTTGAATGCAGTAAGATAGCAAAGCAACCATTCAATGTTAATTGTATTAAATCAATATCAGTTTTGTACTCACAAAAATTATCTGTATATCTCAAACTACAGATCCACAGAACTGACACATTAATAACACAAACCCAATTATTATCAGTGATCTAAACAACTTTAAAATGTATACATTACTGTTCAGAAGTCATCATCTCTTCTTGTATTTTAACACACAGTTATGGCTGAAAGAAACTTAATTTAACATTAAAATAGAAGAGCAAAGAGCTCAACTAAAGCAAACACATGATTTTTACAGGTACAAAAGTGATGCAATTGACATTGAGACATTTTTAACACTGATTCAATGGTTGCTTTGCTATATTACTGCATTTAAATAATTTTACTTAATGTATTTCAAAAAGTCTCAATTTATTTCCATGTGTAAACTGAAACTAGTCTGATAAACTCAAAATTTGAACCAGTTTTTACTTTGTACAGAGTTCCACTGGATGTCAATATCAGACATTTAGAAGATATTAAAAAGACTTTCACTTTGGCACATAAAGCGTCATCTTTTAATGTCATTAATATCTTGTATAGTCTCAAGTCATGCACACAAGAAAATAACCAATCAAACATCAGTTTAAAGAAATAGTACCACAGTAAAAATGCATGACATTAAATATTTTGGATGGGACTCGGGAATAAGTCCAATTCTGAACATGTTCGAGTACAGAGTCAAGACCGAGTCAAAATGCACACAAGTCCATGACAAGACCAAGACCATTAAAATGTGGTCTTGAGACCGAGTCCAAGTAACAAAGTAACTTTGTAACAAAGTTATTGGTTTGGGAAAAAGGAGTCGACTCTGATTCACAATGTATTTTTTACAAACTGAGTTGAGACAAATTAGAAATGAACAACTGCTCTTTTATTATTTCTCAAATGCTGCATTTGTGTTCTGGTGCCGTCTGGTGGCCATTTCGACGAACTACAATCTAATAATATTTTTTAACACAAGGTTTGCGTTAGATCAACATGTTTTAATCAACAAAACATTAAAACAGGAAACGAGTTAAAAAGGGCCAGTTTCACAGCAAACCTTGCATTAAATAGATTATTAGATTGTAGTTCATCGAAATGGCCACCAGACGGCGCCAGAACACAACGACTCGATTTAATACGTTTATAAAGCGCTTTTTTACTAACAAGAACAATACAAAAATGAGCGCTTACGAGCATTACTTCAGACAGTTATCCACACATCTATCATCCTTCTATTATACATCAATACATATGAATAGATTTATGAGATAATGTTGCACAATTATAAGAAATCAATCATAGATCAAATTGTCAATTACTTTAGTTGATATTGTCATTTCAGTTTTCATTTCCATAGTTTTCATCTCATTGTCTTGTATATATTTTCACACATTGGGGTTGTAACACTGTGTTAAACTCCGTTGAGAGAGTCGGGAGTCATTAGTTTTATTGTTGTAGTTTTATGCTCCACTGCACTGTCATAAATCCACACAAATCACATCTGGAGATTTGAACTGTTCCTGACGTCCCTCATGTTGATCTCTGCTGTCTCACTGCTGCTGTTTGTCCAGTAGGAGACAGTAAACACATCTTGTAGTTTATGACTGAAGGAAGTTGTTTGTTCTTGTAGATGATTGACAGTCAGTGTCTGATACTGTAAAACATTGAAGAGAAAGATGAGACATTAATATCATCACAGTTATTATCAACAGACATCATGTCAGAATGATGTTTATATTTCTCATCTTTCATCACTTTCACCATCATACATTTACATGTATTCATTTAGCAGACGCTTTTATCCAAAGTGACATGAGAATAATACAAGTAGTGCTAACATCAGTAACACTATATACTTTAAGCTTAATATATAATTAATCATCCAAAATATGAATATATCTGAATATTACATTTAATATTAGTTTACCTGCAAATATTAAACTGTATTTTCTGTAAATAAGCAGAGGCTTCATGGACATCATTCAAGAATGAAAGACACATTAATGTTTATTGACATGAGCTTCAAGAGAGTCGACTGCTCCATACGCTGTTGACTCACTCGCGCTGTAATGTGACGTCATCCTCCTGTCGGTTCTTGCGGCGCCGCATCAAGTCGAACAACTTCTTCACTTTTATGTTCATGTCTTGAGTCTTTGCTCAAAATTTAAAGGGACAGTTAACCTTCAATGAAAACCGCTTTTGAAACTGTATTGTTATATTTTTTATTTGTGCCTTAATTGTGTTGTAGTTGTAATGGACTAAATGACAACTTATTTCTACGAGTATTTAATAATTTTGTAATAAATTAATCCAAATAAATCGAAACGCTGGAGTTACACTGTTTTGTGGAGGAATTGACAGACAATGACGTCACTGATTGACGCAGATCCTCATTTTCACCTCAAGTTAACGGGAAGATTTCTTTGATTTATGATTGTTGTAACTTGTATCAAATGTGCTTATACTGAATTGAAAAGTTACTAGGTTATTGTAATTCTGATATGTGACTTTTTTATCTTACAAATTCTGATAATCATTAATTATTATTAATTTCATTAAATGTTACTGACAAAAATTATGACCATTTTGTCATGAATATGATAAAAAATATGAATCAATAACTACACGGTATTTGTTTAAAGAAACTAAAGAGAAAACATAAATATATTTGAAAATGTAATAATGCATTTTTAATTTTGAATATTATCTGTATTTTCGGATTTCGTCCACAAGGTGGCGTCATTATTCAAGTTGAATTTTGAAATCTGTTTTATTTCTTAAACATTTCAATTTGTTTATGATTTCACTGTTGCACACTAACAATGTATTTATTTTTTGACTGAAAGTTCAAATAAAAAAGTAATAAAATTGTGTATAAATGTAATAATTGTGTGGGTTCTACTGTTAATGTGAATGTGTATTTCATTAATATAACAGTTATCAGCATATACAGGTGCTGGTCATATAACTAGAATATCATCAAAAAGTTTATTTATTTTACTTAAACTCAGAATCATTTTTTACAGTGAAGGTTTAATAAACTAATAGTGACTAACACAAGCCTGAAACTTTGGACAGTTCAGCACTTTTGGTGCAAAACTCCATTAAATAGCCTGAAAGCCGCTCACTTGGTTTGATAAATTTGTGATAAAGTCACTTTAACAAAAATAAAACTATCAATGAAGTATAAATATATTTAATTTGATTTAAAACAGGTTGGAAACTGAAACCCCTCCCTCTCAGGTATGTGGGCGGAGCTTTCAGGTAGATATAAATGATAAGAGACCACATGACCAGTTACACACTTTCTGCTTGACTTCAAGAGCATCCAACTCAGATTTCTTTTACTGCAGTATTTAGATTTAGGAAAACCTTCTTTAATGGCTTCTCAAAGGTAAGTTGGCAAGATTTGTAGAGCATTTTGTCTTGTTTTCTAGCACAAATAACTAAAAGCCTTGTTTTAAATAAGAGGGTAAGAGTTTAAAAGGGTTTTTCTGTAAAGATAAAGATTTGTTAATGTTTTTTGTTCATTTGGAGTGAAAAGTTAAGTAGATTATTTGCACTAAATAAATGGTTAATGTCATGGTGTACTGAACAGAAGCTGCTCTTTTTATCCATTACTTGAATCTTTTCTGGGAGCGTCTGAGGCTCTTTCGGCCTGCAGAACTTCTCTCTGACAACATCTCAAAGATCCTACACACCGTAAAAACTTTAACAATATTCCATGTTCCTCCCACTTAATTGTCAGAAATGGGAATGCTGCTAAATGCATAGAGACTGTGTTTGTCCCCCGAATATTAAAACAAAATAATAATTTATGTCAAAGAAAAAATCTGATCATCATTAAACCTGAAGACAAAATAATCAACGAGTATAAAGTTTGAGCTTCTTAATATTAGATCATTGAATTCAAAAGCAGTTCTTGTAAATGAAATGATCACAGACAACAGTTTTGATAAACTCTGTCTTACTGAAACTTTCGGTCTAAATGAGTTTACACCACCTAACTACTGTTATATACACGAGCTACGTCCTTTTAGTCGAGGTGGTGTTGCAATGATTTATAGAAACTTTGTGACTGTAACTCAGAGAACAGGACTTCAATTGAACTCATTTAACTCTCCTATTATCCCAGAAGTCAATTTGACTCCATTCAATGTTTAACGTCTGGAAATACATGATTGATATCAGTTTTTTTTGCTTCAGATTTAATGACTTTTCCTTATTTAATGGGGACAACTCAGTAAACACAAAATTAACATAATGTGATTTTTTCAATGTCTTCTAGACATTTTGTAGCGTCAGTGTTCCTTGGGTTCAGTTTAACCCCAGAATCCTTTTAGCTATTAAACATAAGACATTTGAAAATTTCACACTCATTTGTGTTGGGTGATATTGAGGTCACTATAACATGCCATTATTTTATAATATTCCCTATAATTTGATATTTTCAGTATAATAAAAATCTAACATAATCATACCTGTAGTATTGCAAGAACCACTGATAGTCCACATGACATGGGTGTAGGAGGAATCCTAATTCTCACAAGAACTTTGATATTTTCCGTGTCATAGGTGAGGAGGAAACATAATTCTTGGGATTTACAGGGAAGAAGGAAACATATAAAAGCTTGCACAGAAGTCTTTAAATCATTTCTCTTTGTGATCTGTGGACTCTCTCTTTATTCTCTCTCCATTGAAATGGCCTCTAAGCAAAGGTTTTCTGTCAATAAGGTTTTGTCACAGTTTTTTGTCAGTGAAAGTGACACAGAGGAGAATGTGTCTGAGATAGATGATAATGTTGAGGAGGATCCTGATTATGTGGAATCATCCTCAGATGAAAATGAGACTCTAGTGTTGATCCTCCTGTTGTCTCTGAACCATCTGTTGACACTTTACCTTCCAAAAACCTAAAGTTATCACGGTCCCGCTCCCCACTTGAACAACAGGATAGACTAAGTGCTGCTAATGTCATCAAACTGGTTCCAGGACCCATCAGATATACTGTCAGCCATGTCCAAGGTATAAAATCAGCATTTGAACTTTTCATTACACCATCAATAGAAAATGACAAACTTACAGGGAATGAGGGTCTATGGTGACACTTGGAAAAACTTTCATATGACTGACTTGCAAACCTACATTGGGCTCATTTTGGCAGGAGTGAACAAGTCAAAAGGAGAAGCAACAGCAAAGATACTCAGTCAAGGAGAACCACATGGAATTTTCTAAAATAATTTTCTCCTTTGTGACAGCTATACCATTTCGTTTATATCCCACAATGCTATGCATATATTCATGTGTGTAACTGACCTGCCGTCCTATCTGCGTCATGTTGTGTATCACTAAAATTATTTTTTTTAAAGCACCGAACGTTAACAAAGTGGTGTAGTTTATTAAACCATGTTAAACAGCCTTGCAGTAAAATAACAGCTTTTACAACAAGTATAAACTGCAGCTCTTGTGGTAAAAACATGGTAAGGGCTGCATTTACTATGTTTTAACTACATATATCACAGGTTATTGTGCTTCAACCACATATATCACAGGTTATTGTGCTTCAACTACATATATCACAGGTTATTGTGCTTCAACTACATATATCACAGGTTATTGTGCTTCAACTACATATATCACAGGTTATTGTGCTTCAACTACATATATCACAGGTTATAGTGTTTCAACTACATATATCACAGGTTATTGTGCTTCAACTACATATATCACAGGTTATTGTGCTTCAACTACATATATCACAGGTTATTGTGCTTCAACTACATATATAACAGGTTATTGTGCTTCAACTACATATATCACAGGTTATAGTGCTTCAACTACATATATCACAGGTTATAGTGTTTCAACTACATATATAACAGGTTATTGTGCTTCAACTACATATATCACAGGTTATTGTGCTTCAACTACATATATCACAGGTTATTGTGCTTCAACTACATATACCACAGGTTATTGTTCTTCAACTACATATATCACAGGTTATAGTGTTTCAACTACATATATCACAGGTTATTGTGCTTCAACTACATATATAACAGGTTATTGTGCTTCAACTACATATATAACAGGTTATTGTGCTTCAACTACATATATCACAGGTTATTGTGCTTCAACTACATATATCACAGGTTATTGTGTTTCAACTACATATATCACAGGTTATTGTGTTTCAACTACATATATCACAGGTTATTGTGCTTCAACTACATATATCACAGGTTATTGTGCTTCAACTACATATATCACAGGTTATTGTGTTTCAACTACATATATCACAGGTTATTGTGCTTCAACTACATATATCACAGGTTATAGTGTTTCAACTACATATATCACAGGTTATTGTGCTTCAACTACATATATCACAGGTTATTGTGCTTCAACTACATATATCACAGGTTATTGTGCTTCAACTACATATATCACAGGTTATTGTGCTTCAACTACATATATCACAGGTTATTGTGCTTCAACTACATATATCACAGGTTATAGTGTTTCAACTACATATATCACAGGTTATTGTGCTTCAACTACATATATCACAGGTTATTGTGCTTCAACTACATATATCACAGGTTATTGTGCTTCAACTACATATATAACAGGTTATTGTGCTTCAACTACATATATCACAGGTTATAGTGCTTCAACTACATATATCACAGGTTATAGTGTTTCAACTACATATATAACAGGTTATTGTGCTTCAACTACATATATCACAGGTTATTGTGCTTCAACTACATATATCACAGGTTATTGTGCTTCAACTACATATACCACAGGTTATTGTTCTTCAACTACATATATCACAGGTTATAGTGTTTCAACTACATATATCACAGGTTATTGTGCTTCAACTACATATATCACAGGTTATTGTGCTTCAACTACATATATAACAGGTTATTGTGCTTCAACTACATATATAACAGGTTATTGTGCTTCAACTACATATATCACAGGTTATTGTGCTTCAACTACATATATCACAGGTTATTGTGCTTCAACTACATATATCACAGGTTATTGTGCTTCAACTACATATATCACAGGTTATAGTGCTTCAACTACATATATCACAGGTTATTGTGCTTCAACTACATATATCACAGGTTATTGTGCTTCAACTACATATATCACAGGTTATTGTGCTTCAACTACATATATCACAGGTTATTGTGCTTCAACTACATATATCACAGGTTATTGTGCTTCAACTACATATATCACAGGTTATTGTGCTTCAACTACATATATCACAGGTTATTGTGCTTCAACTACATATATCACAGGTTATTGTGCTTCAACTACATATATCACAGGTTATTGTGCTTCAACTACATATATCACAGTAAACTACAGTCACTGTGGTAAAATCATGGTTAGTGATGTGATAACAGGGCTTTTAATATGCATGAATTACATGGTAAACGTCGTGATGACTTTTATAAAAGCATGGTGAGTGCAGTACTTATTATCTTTTAACAACAAATATCACATTTACTTATTCTTAAACCTAAAGTTATTATACGTTAAGTGATCAAAGAATCACGTGAACGAAAGAAAAACTGACGCTAGCAAAACGAACGCTTCACTAAGCATAAGCAGAACTGACAGCTTTAATAAAGCGATTGAAGACAAACGGATTGATAAAAAAACATTTAATGTGTACATTAAACAGGACACCTTGACCGAATACTCACCACAGCGTGACTCGTTTAAGTGGTTGTTAAATCTCGTGATGTTTGTAGAATAAAAGCGGGATCACGTTTCCTGAATGCATGAACAAATCTTACCTTTTCGTACCACCCAGCTCGTACGAACTCGTACGAATTAGCCACTTGGTTAACTTGTACGATTTAATACGAGTTCGCCATGAGATCGGGTTGAATATACAAGTTTCACTTTTTGAATGGAATTAGTGAAATAAATCAACTTTTTGATGATATTCTAATTATATGACCAGCACCTGTACACAAGACACGCACGCACGCACGCACGCACGCACGCACGCACACACACACACACACACACACTGTGTTATTACAGAGAAGTACACACAGAAGATGTAGGAAAGAGTAACACGGGTAACATATTATATGAACTATAAATTCCTATATGGAATATTAAATGACTAAAATAAATTATGCAGAAATACAAAAACTATAAGTGCTAATGCTCATGTCAGCAGCAGCCCCCCCCATGTGGGTAAATAGTGTAAAACAATATGCAAACAATTACTTAATAAATAGTTATTTAAGATAATGACAACTTACAACAGTGATAGTTTTGTTAACAATTAAAATTAGTAAAATAATATTTGTGCTTGTGTAGGTGCACTTTTTGTGCAAACAATGTATAAAATGTTATGTTATGGAGACAAGTTCAAAAGTAGAACACCACAAGGAAATAGTGTTTTATATATATATAAGGGATATGTGAAATGTAGCCTTGATATCAAGTCACAACACATATAACTGGCTGTAAATGAGTGCAGGTGATAGGATTGTTATCCAAAAAATGTCATGTCTTCTGTATGAGGATGATATATGCAAATACAGATAATGTGACAAGTAAATGCATAAAATGAATTGATAATTTCCCCATTTTTATAGTATATACACTTTAAAACAAATGTGTTTAAATTAATGGTGGGTTTACTCAAAAGAAAAAACAGTTTGAAGCACAGTAAACCTATAGATTTAAGTTGCATCTCACTTGAATTGATTTGATGTGTTTAGGTGCATGTGACAGTAAAGATTGTTCGACTGGAAGATGACTCAGAAGGGCTTACCAGGAGTCATCACCGGCTGAGGAAACGCAGCTATGATGTTGCTGACAGCACCTCCAGTATATCATTATGTGTGTGAGGTGCTGAAAGGCTTTCAATTGGCAAATGGTACAACGTCACTAATGCGTCAGTACGTCAGTTTAGTGGCACTACAAGTACAACGGCTCAATCTACTGTAACCATTGTGACTGATGTCAACTGTGTGGTGGCTCCGGTTGTTGATAATGCAAACATAACTGAGGCAAAGATTGTGACGGCTGAGGTGAAAGTTACGTCCTACTGTCCAAAAAATCACACGTTACAAAATGTGAATGTAGCAACAAAAATTACTCGATGCCAACAGTGTTCTGCTTACTGCAAGACAAACAGTATCTACATTGCACTGAGGACAACAGGTAAAATGTGAGACTTGGTGATTGATGATAGCGTTCTTCGTGATCTTTTAAAAGTTGAGGCAGGAATCGCCATTGACATTTTGGCAGCGCAGCCTGTAAATGTAATCGAGTTATTGATGCAGTTTTTCTGGCAGTTAGTGATTTCTGTGAAGAGGTTGGTGAGGAAGATCTGACAGATAGCAGTGTGGTTCAACCATCTGGTGAAATAGCTGATCATCTAATGCTTTCAGAATTGTTTGCATGCCCAACTGATGTTGATGTCAAAGTGCAAGACCAAGAAGTGGGTTGCAAAATGGTTTTAGAAAGTACGAAAGCAACTGCTACTTCAGATAAAACTGCTGTTATGCCGCAGGCGTTGGTCCAGGCTGCACTCTTGTAAAAGGTGGCAGCAATGTGAAACCAACAGGCAAACAAACAAAACAAAACAAAAAAAGTATCCAGGGAAAAAGTGCATAATTATGCACATACACTTCAGTAAATCATTGAAGTAATGACAGTAATGCCTGGTTTTGTATTAATGGTTAACTAGTACCCTTAAGCATTTAAATATGAATCTTATTTAAAGATGTAGTTGGAACATCTTAGTTTTGTTTCTTTAAAAAGTTGTTTGTTATGTAAATGATTGTTATCTTGTTCATGGCTATATGTTACATGTAAAAATGAGGTTTGTAAAATAGAAATTTATGGATGTTATTTGATCAAAAAGTAGGTTAATTGTTCTGAAAATAATACCTATAAGGATTTTAAACATGTTTAATGTGTGAATACATTTTCATGGTTATAAGGAACATGTGAGATTTACATGTGTCAACAGGATTTAGCCTGTAATAAAAGTTGTAAACATGTTTGACAAAATGTACATTGTGTGTAGGTATTATTTTTAAAATATTTGAAATCTATTTAATGTGTGAATAAATATTTATGTTTATATGTGAGATGTACATGTTTCAACAAGTAGTCTGCAAAAAAAATTATTAACGTGTTTGTCAATATAAACATAATATATTATATATTATATATATATTATTATATTATATATCTAATATATAATTGTTTGTAACAGTATAGTTGTTCATATTTATATAAAACTTAGTCATATTTAGTGGATGTTTTAATAAGAATTATGTTTCCGTGATTATTGTAATGAGCAGCATTGACTGTCAAATGGTTCCAGTAGTTTTATAAAAATTTAAAGGAAAATGTCATAAAGCAAGTAATCTAGTAAGAAGTGATTTTGTTTGTAGATTGAAAGGTAATGGACTTGAACAGATAAAAGTGTGTGTAGGGAGATTACTGGATCTATATTTCTTGTGATTTTGAGGAAAAAGTCATACAGTTTATAAATGACACAATGAAGTGATCATAAAATGAGGAGCTTCTGCGTTAACTGCAATTCTGTAATATTGTGTGTTGACCCATGATGACAAGTAGCCTAATTATACATGTATGTATAATAAAACACACAAGATTACCATTTGATATAAGACTAGAGAATAATGTATTCATGTAATTCATGTAAAAATAAATTACAGGTAGATAGACGATCATATAATGTGGGTTGTGTGTATCAATAGATCAGCGCGCACACACTCACACAAACACACGCACGGCACATAAACAAACAAACACACGCACAGCACACAAACAAACAAACACACACACACACACACACACACACACACACAAACACACACACACACACACACACACACGCACGGCTTGATCCTCGTTTCATCCTCTTATCTAATGAGATTATCAAACATCAATTTCATCTTCTGAAAAGAAAACATTCGTTTGTTTGCTTATTTTAAGGCCAAACTCAAAGTTTGAGCTTCTGTAATGTGGACACACATGATGAAGAAGTGAAAAGTTTACAGGAAGATGACGTGAAATCCTCTAAAGTTAAAGTATTAAGTTACACGGTTAACAAAGCGAGTATTCTGTGTTTGGTCAGACATCTGCCCACCTCTCAGATCAATGGCTGTATTTCCCATGATTCCTCTTCTGCTGGCCACCAAACCATCAGATAAAAGCTGCCACACCTGGAAAAGAGTTCACTGGAGCATCACATAAAAACAACACTTCTGAAAATCTGACAAGACAAATGAGAAAGTGTGAAGAAGACACGCAGAGATTCTGTCTGAATGCAGCTTTGACGCAGAGCTTGTGTGTGTTTGTGTGCTGTGCGTGTGTTTGTATGTGTGCTGTGCGTGAGTGTGTGTGCTGTGCGTGTATGTGTGTGTTTGATGTGAATTGTTGTCACCAGTCACACAGATAACAGAATTCTGCACATACCTGAAGACTGAAGCAGCGTATAAAAGTCAGTCTCCTCACATTCAGTCCTCATACACACATCAGACACTCCAGCATTTATTTCATCACTTCTTTATGCTCCATTGAATCTGCACTCATTCACTTCAGCCATGTTTTTACATGTAAATGTGCACAAAACACACGTCTAGATTAAACAAACATACAATAATGTGATCGAGATAGAGACGAGCGTACAGATGGATTCAATGTGTCTGGTAAGAACAGCTCTGAGAGTTTTAGTTTAATACTTGATAAAGCATATTTGTGTAATAATTTGTTTCTTGTGTAAACTGAATGAATGTAATGTCAAAAGCATTTCTTGAGATTTAATTCATGAGGATGTGTGTTTATTTCACGTCAGGTCTTCTGTTTGATGTCTTTATTTGTGATTTTGTGTCTACCGTTGACAGCCACGTCTCACTTTTCTTCCCAGAATGCCACAGGTACTGAGAATTATACACATGAAGAGATTTCCATGTGTTAGAAATAAACTAATTTGCATAATTTCAGAAAAATCATTTGTATAAGTTCGATTTTATTACCTGCCTTTACATTTATTCACTTGAATTCTACAGTTTGTTGAGTGAAACTCTTTTATTTTCAGTGTATTTGGGATCTGATTTTATTCAGGAAGCTTTGCGGCGAGCTAAAGATCTGACAGACGCTGCGTACGATCACACCAATGACAGGTGACAGGAAGAAGTTGAAAAGTCACCTCAAATCTATAAAGAAATAAAACTACACACTCAAGATACAGTATAATAAAGTTCTGAAAGTGGCTAATGGATTTAAGTTTGATGTTGTTTAGATCTTGGCTTGTCGTTGAGATATAACCGATGGTGTGATGTGGTTTGTTCCTCTCAGGGTGAAGATGTCTATAAGCGACGCTTCTGTCCGACCCAATGACCTGCTGGCCCTGTTTAAACAGACCAGCCCTGAAACCAGAAGCCACATCCGATCTGCTGAGTTTCTGGACAATACGGTGGAACTGATCCGAGAGATGGTGTACACGCACACCATGGACGAACCCGAGCTCAACGGTACGGCACATTCAGCTCATATGAATCAGTTCATCACATAAACTGAACTCTGTTGTTTGTGTTTCAGAGCTTCTGAGCTCAGAGGACACAGAGATCATCCAACATGTGACCGGCTGTTCCTCAGAAACACACAGACCCGTGTGTACATCCGACTGTCTGTCCAAACGATACCGGACCATCACAGGACACTGCAACAACAGGTACACGCACATCCCAAATACAAATGTCTAGAAATTTTAATTTGTGCTTAAAACAAGCCAAAAAATCTGCCATTGGGGTAAGAAAAATAATCTTGAATTTAGTGACCAAGAAAAAGCTCAAACTTAATTCAAGGTTTTTTTTTCTTACCCCATAGGGAGCCTCAGAGATGACACGTTTTTGTAGGCAAAACCCAGAAGCGAGTTAGCATTTTAAGACTTCCGGTTTCATCGTCTCAGTCTATGGGTTTTTTGAATGGGTTTTTGGTAAATCGCTTGCAATAAGGTCTGTGGCTAACAAAACCTCTAAATATTTTCACGTTTTGATCTATGACATAAAACACACCAGTTATAACTTGCTTGTGATATTTTAAACCGTTATTGTGTCTTTAAAACGGCGGTTGCTAACAAGTTGCTAAAAGCGACTACTTACTTTGACGGGGACGTTAGACGTCATCGCGCACATAAATCTCACAAATAATGCAACATGGGCACAAATCGCTAAAATAATTGTTGAAAATTAATTCACGGATAAATAACTTACCAGGGAACACGTTTTTAATAAAGTTTGAGAAAGTTGTCGGAGGCTTGGTGGTGGTGACGTTGATATCGAGCGACCATAGTGTAGTCTGTTTATAGCATCGTATTAGCTTTTTATATCGGACAACTTTAATTAAGTTTCAAAATGTATAAATGTTGTGTTAAGTGATAAATATTATCTTGATAAACAAAACGTGTAAGTGTCATAACCCTTTGTATTTTTGCAGTTTTCCTAAAGTCAATGGGAAAATTGCATAGGCTTTCGATCGAGGGAACCCGTGCGTCGCTAACTTCCGGGTTGGCCCACAAAAAGACGTCATCTCTCAGCCTCCCTATTGTTGCTTGTTTTAAGCACAAATTCACTTAAATTTAATATGTTTTGTCTAAAAACAAGACTTATTTTCTTAGGACCTTTTGCTCATTAAGAAAATGCATCTGGATTTAAGAATTTGTAGACATTTTTACTGGAAATCAAGAGAAACATACTAAGTAAGAAAGTCATTTGTTGCATGATTCATATGTCTCGTTTGTTTTTGTCTCTGTAGAGAGAATCCTCTGTGGGGAGCTGCGAACACGCCGTACACCCGCTGGCTCTCGCCGGAGTACGAGGACCTTCGAGGAGCCCCCCGAAGCTGGAACCCACAACACACCTACAATAACTTCACTCTTCCACCCGTACGACTTCATTTCTAGAGTAGAAGACCGTGTGTAATATAGCTTCAAGTAGGCATAGGCCGGTATGAGATTTTGACGGTATGATAATACCTTTAAGCCAAAATATCACAATTTCCCGGAATGACGATGTTGCAATTAAAGCTTTAAAATGTCTGGGTAATAAAAACAGCTTTTCCCTAATATTTTAAAGCAACACTAAATATTTGGAACAGAAGTAAACATGTACAGTATGTCAGGTTAAATCAGTGCTTCACAAACTTTTTAAAAGCATGGCAGCCATTTTTAGTCATTTTTTCATGCATTTCTAGTAATCAAACTTACATGCATACATACACATACACATATAAATACATTAAATACAGATGACAAAACAACAAACTAAGCATAAACAAAAGATAGCAACAGAACCTGGTGGATTAATTCCTGCACTTTCCGTCTTTGATGAGACCAGGGTTAAAAACAGCTCATACCTTTGGAACGGTATTACAGAAAAATGTTGTGGTTTTAAACCTTGAAACTGATATTCGGCCCATGTCTAGCTTCAAGTCCCGTTAGTTTGTATGATTGTGTGTTTGTGTGTGCAGGTGCGCAGTGTGTCGCAAGAGGTTTTGTACACTCATAATGAGAACATCTCATTGGACGCGTCTCTGTCTCATCTACTGGTGGAGTGGGGTCAGTGGATGGATCATGACCTGACGTTAACTCCTCAGAGTTCCAGCACGGCAGCATTTAAGAGCGGAGCCGACTGTACTCGCACCTGCAGCCGCCACACGCCCTGCTTCCCAATACACGTTAGTCGGATGAATCCAGCTTCGGAACTTTAGATGCAGAATTGTCAGAATCACATGGTTTGTTCTCATCTTCTGTCAGATCCCGCCCTCGGACCCCCGCGCTGGACGGCAGAGCTGCATGCCGTTTTTCCGCTCCGCTCCCAGCTGTACGGTCCCGTCGGGTCACCGGGAGCAGCTGAACGGCATCATGGCGTATGTGGATGCCAGTATGGTGTACGGGAGCTCGGATGCGCTCGCCGTCGCCCTGCGGAACCTCTCGTCTCCTCTTGGCCTGCTCGCTGTTAACCAGTTCCACTCGGACCGAGGTCTGGGCTTCATGCCTTACCTGACCCGCACGCAGCCTCACCTGGACCCCTGCGGCCCGCGGGAGCCGCTCGACCCCGAGACGGCAGACAGACTCGATGCAAGCACGAGGAATAAATCCTTCTGTTTCCAAGCAGGTGTGGATCAGTGAGATTTATTTCAGGTTCATCAATCACGTGCTTCTAAATGAGTTTGAATCTGTTCTCATGTTGTCTCAGGTGACTCTCGGGCCAATGAACACTTGGGTATGATCGCTCTACACACGCTCTTTCTGAGAGAACACAACCGATTGGCCGAGGAGCTTCACGAGCTCAACCCTCACTGGGGCCCAGACACGCTCTACCAGGAAGCCAGAAAAATACTGGGTGCCGTCCACCAGGTGAGAAACACACCTGAGAAACTTCACCTGAGAACAAATCTCAGAGCTTTTGACTGATGTGATGAATCCCGTCTGTAAGGTTCTGACGTGGGATCATTACCTGCCGCACATCCTCGGGCGCAGCGCTCACCTGTCCCTCGTGTACAAGGGTTACGACCCCACCGCTGACCCCAGCATCTCTAACGTCTTCTCTACCGCCGCCTTCCGCTTCGCACACGTCACCGTGCATCCGCTCGTGAACCGCCTCGGACCCGACTACCGGTGGAACCTTCAGCACCCGGCTCTGCCGTTACATCGTTCTTTGTTCGCATCCTGGAGGCTGGTGCATGAGGGTCTGTTCTCTTTATAATGAGCACTTTAATGGTGACTGCAGTGTGTGTTAATGGGTTCTCCGTGTACTGTAGGCGGTGTGGATCCCGTGCTGCGCGGTTTGCTCTTGTCCTCGGCCAAACTGCAGACGGCAGATCACATGATGATAGAGGAACTGACGGAGAGGCTCTTCCAGGCTCAGGGCGCTCTTCCACTCGACCTGGCGGCATTAAATCTACAGAGGGGACGAGATCATGGACTACAAGGTGATCGCATGTAGACTACCATCTTTGAGCTCATTGCAATGCATTCTGGGATTGCCTTCAGTGAAATGTCTCGTTTCTGTTTGTCTCTCTAGGTTACAGCGCGTGGCGTGAACTCTGCGGTCTGTCTGTTCCTGTAAATGAATCTGATTTAGCAGGGATTGTGGGTAATAAAGTTCTGGCCCAGAAGCTGCTGCATCTGTATGGAACGGCCCGGAACATGGATGTGTGGGTGGGAGGCATTTCAGAGGCGGCTGTGCCTGGGGGTCGCGTGGGGCCGCTGCTCGCCTGCCTCATCGGCAAACAGTTCAAAGCTCTTCGAGATGGAGACCGGTAACCCTAACCTAGTGCAATATGGGAAACTAAACGTTTCACTTTATTTAACAGAATGATTTCATCTGAATCCTGTTTGCTGGAATGAAGGTTCTGGTGGCAGAATGAAGGTGTGTTCAGCTCATCTCAGAGAGCCGCTCTTCACAGCGTCTCTCTATCGGCCATCATCTGTGACAACACACACATTCAGCTGGTGCCCTTTGACCCTTTCTCACACTCGCTTCACTCCGATGACCTGCTGCCCTGCACGGACCCACGTATCCGCCGCATGAACCTGTCAGCGTGGAGAGAGGCAGACGCAGGTACAGATGTTAGCGATGGATGCGTTCTCTTGCACATATCACTCGTCCTCGTGACTGTGTGTCTTTGTTCTCAGACTCGGTCTGCGGCTCGGTTCCACGGCTGCGTGTGGGTTATTCAGTGCTGTGCAGTGACTCTACTGTCATCTATGGGTGTCCTGCTGGATACCTGCTGCATGGAGTTCATCACATCACCTGTGACCCCGACACACACCACAGAGGTTACACGTGTATGTATTTTTTCATATATTGTGATCTGTATATAAATAAATAGTGTTTTGACTGTAAACATTAAACATGGATTTGTGTTTTAATGATTGTCAGCAGTTGTCACGATCCACATGTACAGAATTCAACTAAACACAAACAACATGTGTCAACAAAGCTCACGTCAACTAAAAGTGAAATGAACCTTAAACAAAACATGAAACATGTTCAAACATTGGTAACATTTGT
This sequence comes from Oreonectes daqikongensis, assembly GCA_026939265.1. Taxonomy (NCBI): domain Eukaryota; kingdom Metazoa; phylum Chordata; class Actinopteri; order Cypriniformes; family Nemacheilidae; genus Oreonectes; species Oreonectes daqikongensis. Next base: position 110,962 of record JAOTQM010000466.1, read on the forward strand.
AAAGCTGGTGAGACGTAACAGATAATAATACGCATCACTTTGTGTTTGACACTTCAGGTCTCTGAGAGGATCATTGATTCATCTGCAGCTGTCGAGTCTGTGCGGGTCAGTCGAGACTCACAATCTTATTCATTACAAACACACAACATATAGTGTTCTGAAACATCCCCTCTATACATACAGAAATATAAAACATCACCGCTGGTCCTGGTGTGTGTGTGTGTGTGTGTGTGTGTGTGTGTGCCACTGATGGGAGTTTTTGTTTTTTTACAGACACCAAAATCAAAATGCCCATTTTGTGCAAAGAAAATTGTGAACCTAAAGCAACAATATTATTAATTTAAAAGAAAGGCAAATTTGGCAGTAATACACAAGGGGCAGGGTCTCGGTGGGCTGCCCCTTGTGTAAGTACCACAGCATATAAATTTTACTGTGACCCACCAATGTCATTACTTCTGTTTTAGCAAAACAAGTGGGTGAAGACCCTCAGGGAGCTGGAGCCACAAACCCTGAGGTGCCCATGGTGACCCTCCAGGTGGAGGAGGAAGACCAGGAGCATGTGGGTAGGTGTTAGGTTTCTCACTATAGCTTGAATGATGCTTCATTGCTGTGTTCTACAAGTAAACTGATGTTTTCTGTCTCTCTTGATTTTCTCCTTTAAGCCTCCTCCTCCTCAAACTGCGGCCCAGGACATCTCTGCCATGTCCCCTAGCCTCTTTTGAAACTGCGCTTTCTGGAGATGCTGGGTAAGTCTCAAAGGAGTAGTTGAGCCGAAATGAAAATTCTGTCATCACTTACATTTCAGACCCGTATGACATTCTCTCCTGCGCAGAACACAAAAGATAGTGAGATTTTGAAGTGCGTTGGTAACAAAAGACCTTGAGTCACCATTGACATACATTGGTTTGTGTCCGTGTGTTTGTGCTTTACACTTTAAAACTTTTGTTTTACAGATGCCATGACAGAAGAGCTGTTCTCCAGTGCTCCCCGACCCGTGACACATGAACGTAAGTGTACAGTTGTGCTTTCAGTGGTGCTGATGTGATAAAAAAACAACTGCAATAAGTCATTTATCTCTTCTGTCTTTCAGATGTTTGTGACGAGAACTTGTGTGACATGGGCTTTAGTTTTATAAAGTTTTTTTAGTTTTCTGTTCATTTCATTGTTTGTTCCATGCTGCTTTGTTTCTGTTCTGTTCTTTTATATTCGTGTTCATTTTAATAAACTTTATGAATTGGTTTAAATACAATCTCTCTTTATTATAAGTACAAAATTACAATTTAAGAGAATAGTAGACATAAGACATGTAAAAACTCCCTAATAACTAAATCACTTACCTGTTGCTCCTGGCTATCCATGTGATGTCTCGAGTTGTCAACACCATCCTCCTGTGTACCTGTTTCTGCAATATGTTCATCACATTCTGCAATATAAAACATCAAATAATATGTGTTAGCAGTTTTACTTTTTACAGCATCTGCTGTAGGCCCTGCATACATGTGAGCTCATTTTGACCTTTGACCTCTGCACAATGCAACCAGAATATGTGTTTGCATGCTTAATAGTCTCTTTTTCTGGATCTGATGTACTCTCCAAACACATTTTCACATCTGACCTATTTAAATGGGTTGCTTTGCCAAATCTGCCATAGGGCAAATAAAGGTCCCCTGTTAAATTATCCCTATTATTTCATATAAAGTCTATTGTGTAGTCTCCCATATGTTCATTTATGCTCATCACTTATATGGTGTGTATTGTGTAATCTGCCAAGAGGCTAAATAAAAGACCTGTTTATTTAAGCTCATCACATACACTATATGGCCAAAAGTATTGGGTCACTATCTAATAAACAGGTTTGATGACTTTAGTATTTTCCATGAGTACAAATCTTAATGCTGCAGCATATCATGATATTTTATTGAACTGTGGGCTTTTAATTTAATAGCAACAGTTTGTGAATAAGAGCCCTTTTCTATCCCATCATGACACAATGTCCCTGTGTATGAGACAAGATTCAGAAAAAAATCATTGATTCACTCAGTGTGGAAGAACTTGACTGGTCTGCATTAAACCAAGTCCTGAACCTAACTGAACACATTTGGTGTGACTTTAAATGCAAACTTTGAACAAATAACTCTTCACTCCACATCAATGGCATGCACACAGGAATACTGTCATTTTGTCACAGGAAAAGGGGCTTTCGAAAAAGTTTTAAATTGCATTTACATTTCTACAAATGGCATTTTAAGGAATATTGTTTCCATCTCAGTTTTGGGAGCACATTTGTTTTTGGAAGCACAATTTTGTGTCAGCCCTCAATCACCCTGCTGGAAATGGCCAGTGCGAACGTTTCAATCAAAACGTTGCAAAATCTTTTATGCACTTTGCCTGTGTCAAAGAAGGGGAATTGGCCATCTTGTCTTCCCCAGGTATTGTTCACCTACAACACTACTCCGCACCAAGCTACGGGTGAATGCCCCTAATTTTTGATGTTCGGGCAGGAGCCTAGACTTCCAGTCGACTTACTGCTTGGTAGAGTTGAGAAAAAATAAAAAAAAATAAAGAGCATCAGTTTTGATATCAAATGTTTTATTTCTCTTGTGCATATATGCAACCACAGTATGCAATATAACAATAAACCATACTTTCGATTCCTGTTATTTTACAGTTTTATTCACTGAAAAAATAACATGATTTTCAATATAGTTAATATTAGTTTATCTTTTGCCACGTCTTATGCTGCATCCTACAGTAACTTTGGCTGAGCCTTGTCTGTGAAAGCAGGGCCTGCATTTCTTTTTAAAGTCCAGGGCTGCATGGACCAAAAACGTTGTTGATCGTAAAGCACAAGGCCACCAAAAATACGATCAACCTAAGACACGCAACATGTTTTTTTTGTGATATAAGTTACCTCAGTGAATAAAGTTTCATGAGGGTTCCGGTGGTAATTGTAGTCTAATACAGCGAGCAGAACCCTTGCCTCATAAGCAGAGGTGCTATAGCTTACTTGCATACATAAGGATATGGTTCTGGAATGATTCTAGATCTGCAGTTGATCTGAAATAAAAAACAAATCATTTATGTGTCATATATATTTATTTATATTTATAAATAAGTGTAAGCACAAACAATAACAAGCATATTTTTGTGGAAAAGTATAGCCAAACTGTACCTGAATTGCAAATATTTGTGAACATCTTTCAGCCACTTCTTGTTAAGAACTACATCCAATAAGGCTTTGTGGCATTGAGAGTCTCTCTGGATCCACTTTTTTCTCTGTATTTGTTCTGCTTCAAGTTGATCATGTTCACAGCTTCCCATAATCCAGGTGTGAACATCACAGACATGGTTTAGAATGCCAACCCATAATTACTGAAAAACAGAAATATGCACTAATAATAGGCCCTTCATCTGGCAATTTAGTAAATTACCCAACAATATAAATTAATTTAGTGCTTACCATAAACTGCTCACGTGTATCGGCTTTTATGCAACACCTCCAAAAATGATTCACAACATCGTTCAGCCAGTTCAGGAGGATAAAACATCCTTTAATCTTTGCTGCCTTGAGAAGAGAAACAAATAATAGATATTACTGTAAAATATAGGCATTTAAACATAGTCTGTGTAATGTCATCATAGTCATACAGTCATCTATGAACAGCACATAGTTAAAATCCCTTTATATACTACATTAATCTCTTACGGCTACTATTTTTTAGCAAGGTTTTTGGCACCATGCCACATGTCCAGACTGATGAATTCTGAGAGCCTTATATTTGCCTTTGTCTGGGTCTTAAAGGTAAAAGTAAAGTTATTTGTGTTGAAACATAAGTTTTGATCATTTTCTGGGGCTTTAAAGAAGCATCTTGTCTTTAAAGTCATCTGCCCTCCATAGACAGCAAATGATGCCAATGATGTTTCTAAACAGTGAAGGTCCATTAACACCTATTGTTACCGTGAGTCTCAATTTCAAAGGTTGTGTCACATTTGTTTAAAAAAAATCATTTTTAAAAATTACATTTATTTGCCTTAAGATGTTTTCTTTGTAGTTTCATTCTTACCCTAAAATGTCACAATTCAGAAACATAATTCTTTAAATTAACACTCAACAGACATTTAGTTACATTTACTTCCTTTGGCAGATGCGTTCGTTTTTCTTCTCAGTATTTATTATATTCTCAAAATGATAAACTGAGTCTGAAGTAATGCTCATAAGAGCTCGTTTTTGTTAGTAAAAAAGCGCTTTATAAACGTATTGAATCAAATCGTTGTGTTCTGGCGCCGTCTGGGGGCCATTTTGATGAACTACAATCTAATAATGTATTTAATGCAAGGTTTGCTGTGAAACTGGCCCTTTTTAACTCGTTATATTTTTTTCCTGTTTTAATGTTTTGATGATTAAAACATGTTGATTTAACGCAAACCTTGTGTTAAATATATTATTAGATTGTAGTTCGTCGAAATGTCCACCAGACGGCACCAGAACACAACGACTCGATTTATTAAAAAAAAGTTTAGCATTTGAGAAATAATAAAAGAGCAGTTATTCATTTCTAATTTGTCTCAACTCATTTTGTAAAAAATACATCGTGAATCAGAGTCGACTCCTTTTTCCCAAACCAATAACTTGTTATTCATTCACTTTTGTTCACTTGACAGACTGCTTACATTCCAGCAGAACAACATTACACACGACATTAAATGTTATTTTAAAGACATTATAATTGTTACTCTTACTTATTACAATAATTATGTGCCAAATGTTAATAAGTTGAAATGTGTATTTTTCAAGTAGTACTGAACAACTTCTGCTCTCTCACACACTGAAGTGAAACTAACAGCACGATGAGCTTCATCTTCATCTTCATCTCTATTCCAGCAGAACACAAACACTGACGGTGATGCTGTGATAATAATATATATGTACCTGTGAAGATAGAAGAAATCAAACATCTGTTGTTTAAAATGTTTGTGCTACAGACATGAATGATAGCTGAGATGAAACTTGTTGAGGATTGTGATGTTGTGTTACTAAACAATCAGACATGTGATTTCTGACTTAACGACTTACTGAACATTAAAGAGCTTCATCTAAAGACACCAAACCAACCTGATGCTGAAAGAGGAAGTCGACACTAAACACATTGATGTGAGTGAGTGAATATCTTCAGTCACAGTGTGAAGAGACGCTCACACCAGAGATCAACACATCTGCACATCATCTGGGTTTCATTCTCTGACATAAAACCTCAAATATATCAATGACTTATGTCTTTAACTTCCTTCTGTCTTTAGACAACACAACATTGTGTTTCTCTCACAACACAATGACAAAAAGTTTCATAGAAAAGCATCAGTCAGTCATATCTGACCATCACTAGTGATGGGCCAGTCAATGGAGCCCCAGAAGACTATTGGAAAAGGCACTGACGTCCTAAGACAGGGTTTGTGGGTTCAAGTGCCAGCACAGACGTGTTTCGGCAGAGTGGCGCAGCAGAAGCGTGCTGGGCTCACAACCTGGAGGCCGATGGATCGAAAACATCCTCTGCTATTGCCTGCCCAATCAAAACCTTGCACTGCTCTCTCTGTCAGAAAAGATACCGTCGACATATCTGGCTTCTTTTTATGATGTGTACCAAAAAGAAAATTAAATTGTGTGTAAAAGCAGTAGACTTTGATTGAAAATTAAGGGCACCTGAGTGCTGGGCCCATAACCCAGAAGTAGATGGATCAGAGCAATTTAATGCTAGTTAATGTTTCTTAGTGAATATTCCCAGCCTAAAATTGTGGTACTCTCGTGTCAGGCTCAGAAACACTGCTGACATGCCGTATGTTTAGAAGCTTTGTAAACAAGTTGAACTGTGTTCAAATACCAATGTGTTGTCTTTTTTTGGTGATGGTCAAGTCAATGGAGCCCCGGTGGCCTAATGGATAAGGCACTGGCCTCCTAAGCCAGGGATTGTGGGTTCGAGTCCCATCTGGGGTGAGTTTCAGCAGAGTTGCGCAGCGGAAGCGTGCTGGGCCCATAACCCAGAGGTCGATGGATCGAAACCATCCTCTGCTAACCCTATTTAAATGAATTCAACTTGTATGGCTCTGTCGCAGACAAGACTTTGCCAAAATATGCGCAGCTTTTTCACAATAAATAACAAGGAGAGAATGAAAACTGCTTGAAAAGGCAGCCGGAGTTAAGTGCCTAAAGGCACCTTTGTAACGAAGTAACTTTAAAACACATATAATTAAAAAATTTTCCCCTAGTAGAATTAAAACAGCATAACACCTTACTTTAAAATCTTTAATTCAACAATGCATTTAGACGTAAGTGAACTCTTGAACTACAAGTGTTCTTCAATAGCATCTGAATCACCTCAAAGGTGTTTTTTGTGTAGTTAATGTTGAGAACATACAGCAATCCCATCATGTTCACATAAGCATTTGGTATGTCACTAAGTCCTCACAGAACAACTGCTTCCTGGATTATAAGGTCCACATCACTGGAGCTGCATGGAATGGGATCTGTCACATCTTCCAACACTGTGAGGATTTTAAGAGTCATGCCCCTGGTCATCTCTTCTTCCCAATCTGTGTGCTGTATTTAAACTTCAAAATGTGCTTTTACACATACAGCACTGAACGTCAAAGACTTGAACACAACATGAATACACCAAATCTTATTTACCTTAAGTCAACAAATCAAACCTTATTTTAAAGTGATAACAACATGTCTTTCATGACAAGTGGTGCTCGAATAACTACGTTGATGCATTGTTGTCACACATGACTTTATCCACTCAATTATGTTGCAATAATGAGAAAACAACAATGTTTTCTTTACTGATTGTTGATTAATATAATGCAGGACAGCAACTCACTGCATGATGTAATGCAGTTATTTACTATATATTTCAAGATATTGGGGAAAACGTCTCTGTATAAGATTTATTATTGCCTCGAAAAAAATGTGTGTGGCAGCAATGCATCACCGTAAATAATCATTCCAAGCACCCAATAAATAATCATTTCAACAGCAATTGTTTTTCATGGGGCTGAACAAAAAAGTCAACATTTACACTGTAAATAAACATCATCCAAATGTCCATGCAAATTTATTTATAATATGTCTCCAAGGGAAACAATTACAATCAGACAAGTGCTTTTGTTGATATTACATGTATTTTAACCCAGTCCTAGTCTCTGCTATATTTAATTTAATACATACACAACCGGTTTAAGTTGAGGATCACTTGACAAAATAGGAATTTTCTTCAATACTGTTTCACAAGTTTGCGTATGCAGATAATAAAGTTTCAATGGTATTGATGGGTTTACTATTATTCTAAAATTGGGAAAAAATGAAATAAAGAATAAGTGATCCTAAGCTTTTGACCGCTAGTGTACTTCACCCACATAGTTAGAAAGAATACATTAACTTCAACTTATCGACTGCCTCCAACATGCCTCTTTATTTCCACAAACCTCACAGATCTTTAGGAATTGTGATGGATTCTTACACATGAATCATGGGAGCCCCTGCAGTGCTGCAATCCTCTTCTGTTGATTTGATGCCTACCCCCAAAGAAAATAAATACGTTTACTGATACTGATATTAGAAGTTGCTTAACTTAATTCACCCTTTGAAGGATGTAAAACTAGTTTCAGTTTGTTTTAAAACTATGGCGGACCACCATAGTCGAAGTAATGAATGGGAAACACTGACATCACAAAAGCAACATGTTTTGACACCCCACGGTAATTCAGGTAAAAAAAATCTCTGAGTGTAAATATATGTACTTACATTTTTATCTAGGCTGTCCATTATGGTCCTCATTTCTGGAATGTCCATACAGCGCTTTGAAGGATACAGACTGTTTTACTGGGAGACCTCAGGCAGTAACACATCCATCACACTGAACACAAGGATGTGTACTTAGCCCCGTCCTCTACACCCTACTGACCCACAACTGCACACCATCACACGACTCCAAACTCTTCATCAAGTTTGTGGACGACACGACTGTAGTGAGTTTCATTAGCAACAGAGATAAAGACAAACTACAGGAGTGAAGTGAGACACTTGGCCAGGTGATGCAGTGACAACAATCTCTCTCTGAACGTGGAGAAGATGAAGGAGATTGTTGTCGTCTTCAGGAGAGCGTCACACTCAACATGATCCTCTGACTGTCAACAGTGTGACTGTGGAGATTAAAGTTCCTGTGTGTGCACATCACTGAAGATCTCTCCTGGACTAACAACACAGCAACACTGGTGAAGAAAGCACAACATAGGGCTGGACAATATTTCAATAACAATGTCTATCGCGATAGAATTAATTTCGATAACAGTGATATGGTTTTTAAAATACATTTTCAATATTTCATTATACATTACCCATGCGGGTAAAACGATGTTCGCGAATCAACACACATTCAACACGAAATCTACGCGATTGGTTTGCTTACATAACATTAAATCAATGCGGTTCAATTACTTAACAATTACAACATTAACATAATAAACATAAAAAAACTTTAAACTATTAGATAAATTTGCCTGTGTGCAATCTTTCATTAAAACATCACATTTAGTTACATTTCTTTATTATTTTTACAAAATACACATTAACAAACACATCTTTAGAGCATACAAACCTTCTATACAAGACTAATATAAAAGCCATTTACTCTCAAATACACACAGGTATAAAAGTCATGCAATACTTTATGAAGAATAAAACGGAATTTTTTTTATCTTGTATGTTTATGCCATACTGTGTATGTCTTATATATCCAGTGAGACACAAAGGCAGAACATTAAGAGACCGACATGTTTCACTATTATTGCTTTTCTATAAAATAAACTAACCAAACTGGACTATAATGTGACTCTTCTTTTCATTCCACAAAAACAATTACACAGAAAAAATTATATAGGTGACTTTGAGGAACCAGCACCAGTTCAAGTAAAAGGGTTGGAGATTAACTTAAAATCTCAAAACTTACTGTCAGATTCTGGAATCTGATCAATTCTTCAGTGTTACAAGTGGAAGTGGTGCTGGTCCCTCTAGAGTCACTCTTAACCTTATCTGTCTTCCTGTTAAAGAAAAAAACTGCTTACTAATAATACACACCTGAATAAAAGCATCACTTTACCTGTTAACAATTATATATGGTAGTTGCACTTATGCACCTGTGATAGGGATTATGTAGAAAATATTTTTGTCTATTTAATATATTTGTGCACCTCCAATGAAGACTTTGAAAAGTTAAGTGTTGTGAGAAAGAAAATAAGAAAACTGCAGCTCATAACATAACCTTCAATTTACTGAAATGTGTGACTTGACAACTACAAACTCCACTGTCATAGATGCTCAGTTTTACTTTTATAAAATGGTAGTAGTTATTCATGGAAGTGCAGAGAGGTTAGTGTGGTGTACTGTAAGCCAACATCTGTCCACGCCAACATCTGCTCGCTTGATGTCTTCAGCTGGGTCTCAAAGAAAAACAGAAGACCTGCAATAAAAATCATACAATTCCTACCCATTACAAATCCATCCAGTCACAAACTGTCACAAGAGAATTTATGGGTTAAATGCAGAGCACCATACTTGGCCACACTTCACTTCATAATGTAAATCCTTATTTTGGAATAAATAACACTAAAAAAATATTAGTTTGTTAAATGTAAAGTTTCTTGTCTTTAATACTTAACGTTTTCAAAAAGTTGCTAAAGTTTGCTAACATACAGCATTATGCATTGCACAATAGAACCGCAACATACAATTGTAAAAAAAAGTAATTGTTGCACGGCTGGAATGTAATCGTGAACAGACCGGAGGAAGCAGAACACACACTGAATAACTCGGTCTGTTTGTGATCACGTTCCATGAGTCTCTCACTCTGTCCGGGGAACACGATCACAAACAGAGGAGTGTGTGGTGCACTGCGCTGCTTTTGGCGAAAAAGTTCAGGGTCACTTTTTAGGCTGTATTCCACAAAACTGATTTAACTACAGCTGACGGCGGCATCTTGGTAAACTAATAAACAAAAGCGATATGTATTTAGAAGCTCTTGTTCAAGTAGTCCAGAGTCAAATGATTCTGTCTCTTTCCTGATGATGATCAACCACCTGCAAGCAAAATGATGAACGTGCAGCTGGAAAAAGACATCCATCTCAAAAAGTCGTCTGTTGCCTGGAGGTCCAGCGTAAAGAGACGAGCAGTCAAGATTTGGAGGACAAGTAAACTGAGGTCTGCTTGTTTATTTTGACACAAACATGCATTTCATTCAGCCTTTGATATCTTTACAAGATGTTGAAATCTATATTTTGTGACAGTTAGTAACCCAGTAGTAACCCATGTATGTTTTATGTAGGAAACTTCTTCAGAAGCATCTTCAACAAACTGACCCTCGAGAAGTTTGACCAGCTGATGCTGAAAGTGAATAAGCTGCAGATCAACACGATGGAGCATCTCATGCGTGTTATAGAGCCGATGCATCAGAAAGCCTCTCTGAACTCAGCTTCTCTGTCACATATGTCACTATGTGCAGAAATATGGCAAATGTGAGTCATTTTTTCAATTATAGGGGAGCAAAGTTATTCCTCCAAAAGTCATTGCACAGCCCTTCTTCACCTAAGTGATAAAGTGAGGAAAATGAAAAAGTTTTATATACATTCTCTATTCCTCAAGTAAGGATTGATGAATAACAGGCTAAATTATGTTTATATAATTATGAAAATTATTATTTACTTTGGTCATAATTGTATTTTTCAAAATATGTTTATATAAGTTTTTATTTGGTCTGGATTAAGTTGGTCTTCAACTGAAAAATGCTATTTCTTAAACCTGTGGCTTAATGTGAAATCAGACATATAGGCCATCATAATACCATCATAATAATCTTTAGTGTAATTTTATAGTTGCAGGTTCTTAGGATGACTGTTGTTAAACTCGACGTCCTACATCACTGTTGAGATGTAACATGTGTAGTGATAAACTGAAATAAAGGTTCAAAGGTTCATTGTAATTTGTGCTCAATGTGCTTTTTACTTTTTTTGGCAAAATTCAGGCTATTGAGCAAAGATTTTCAGTTGAAGACATCAGATCAGATCAGAAAGAGTTTTATTGCCAAGTGTGCTTACAGTGTCAGAGGCTTCCAGTGCACATACATGTTAACAAAAGGTACAGGTAACAAAAAAGTAAGTAAAAATAAAAATAAATACACATTTGACAAAATGACAATATACAGTATACTGTATGTACAGATGTGCTATATACAAATTATAATCCATTATATACAAAAATTATGCAGGGGAATATGGATTGTGTATTGCACATGTTTTATTGCACAGTGGGAGAACATTTAACTGTTCATGAGGTAGATGGCCTGAGAGAAGAAACTGTTCCTATGTCTGGTTGTTTTGGTGCTCAGTTCTCTGTAGCGCTGGCCAGACGGCAGCAGATCAAAGAGAAAGTGTGCTGGGTGTGAGGTGTCCAGAGCGATTTTGCGAGCCCTTTTTCTCACTCTGGATAAGTACAGTTCTTGGAGAGTGGGGAGGGTTGTGCCAATGATTCGTTCAACAGTCCGGACTATCCGCTGCAGTCTTCGGAGGTCAGTTTTGGCAGCTGAGCCGAACCACACAGTTATGGAAGTGCAGAGGATGGATTCAATGACAGCTGAGTAGAACTGTATGAGCAGCTCCTGTGGCAGATTGAACTTCCTCAGCTGGCGAAGAAAGTACAGCCTCTGCTGGGCCTTTCTGACAATGGAGTCAATGTAAATGTCCCATCTCAGGTCCTGAGAGATGGTGGTGCCCAGGAATCTGAATGACTCTACTGCAGCCACAGTGCTGTTCATGATGGTAAGTGGGGGAAGTGCAGGGTGGTTTCTCCTAAAGTCCACTATAATCTCCACTGTTTTGAGTGTGTTCAGCTCCAAGTTGTTATGACTGCACCAGACAGCCAGCTGCTCAGCTTCGCTTCTGTAAGCAGACTCGTCACTGTCCTGGATGAGACCAATAACTGTAGTGTCGTCTGCAAACTTCAGGAGCTTGACAGAGGGGTCAGTAGAGGTGCAGTCATTGGTGTACAGGGAGAAGAGAAGTGGAGAGAGCACACATCCCTGAGAGGCACCAGTGCTGATGGTACGGCTGTTGGATGTGAATTTACCAACTCTAACTAGCTGTTGCCTGTCTGTCAGAAAGCTGGTGACCCACTGACAGACAGCGCTAGGAACGGAGAGCTGGGTTAGTTTGGTCTGGAGGAGTGTTGGGACAATGGTGTTGAAGGCTGAACTGAAGTCCACGAACAGGATCCTTACATAATTCCCTGGTCTGTCCAGATGTTGTAGGGTATAATGCAGTCCCATGTTGACTGCATCATCTACAGACCTGTTTTCTCTGTAAGCAAACTGCAGGGGGTCCAGTAAGGGTCTAGTGATGTCCTTTAAATAAGCCAACATAAGTCTTTCAAATGACTTCATGGCCACAGATGTTAAGGCAACCGGTCTGTAGTCATTAAGTCCTGTGATTTTGGATTTCTTTGGGATGGGGATGATGGTGGAGTGTTTGAAGCAGGAGGGGACTTCGCACAGCTCCAATGATCTGTTGAAGATCTGTGAAAAAATGTAGGCCAGCTGGTCAGCACAGGTTTTCAGACAGGCTGGTGAAACACCATCTGGGCCTGGTGCTTTACTTCTCTTTTGTTTCTTAAAGACCTGACGCACATCATCTTCACTGATCTGAAGTGCAGGAGGGGAGGAGAATGGGGTTGCTGGAGGTGTTGATGGCTTTGATGGTAGAGGTTGATGGTAGAGAGGTAGTCGTTGTGGGGTGTGAGTCCGGGGTTTCAAATCTACAATAAAACTCATTAAGGTCTTCAGCAAGTTGTTGATTTGCCTCAGTGCTGGGGGATGGTGTCTTGTTGTTTGTGATGTCTTTTAAGCCTTTCTACACTGAGGCAGGATTGTTGGCAGAGAACTGGTTTTCTAGCTTTTTAGCATAGCTCTTCTTAGCCACTCTAATCTCCTTGGTCAGTGTGTTCTTGGCCTGATTGTACAAGATCCTGTCCCCACTGCTGTAGGCATTCTCTTTGGCTTGGCGAAGCTGTCTGAGTTTTGGTGTGAACCATGGTTTGTCGTTGTTGTATGTTAAATATGTCCTGGTAGGAATGCACATGTCCTCACAGAAACTAATGTATTATGTTACAGTCTCTGTGAGCTCATCCAGATCAGTGGCAGCAGCTTCAAAAACACTCCAGTCAGTGCAGTCGAAGCAGGCTTTTAAGGCCCGCTCTTCTTCGTCGGTCAATCTCTTTATCCTCCTTACTGCTGGCTTAGCAGTTTTACGTTTTTGCCTGTATGTTGGGAGAAGATGGAACAGGCAGTGATCAGAGAGTCCTAAAGCTGCTCTGGGGACAGAGCGATAAGCATCCTTTATTGTGTTATAGCAGTGGTCCAAAATATTATTGTCTCTGGTGGTGCATGTAATATGTTGTTTGAATTTTGGCAGTTCACCTGTACAATAGCATCCCAAAGTAAAGTGTGGTGGTAAAAGCATCATGCTGTGGGGGTGTTTTTCAGCAGCAGGGATTGGGGCACTTGTCAGAGTTGAAGAAAAGCTCAACGGCACAAAATAGAGAGAGAATTATTATTATGAAAACCTAATCCAGAACATCTAGAACTTGAGAGATTAGTGGCTAGTGCTTGAACCCAACTGAACATCTCTGTATAAACCTGAAAATGTCTGTCTACTCATGATTCCCATCCAACCTGACAGAGTTGGAGAGGGTCTGACTGTAGAATGGACTGCAGATTAATATAAAAAAGTAATTTAAAGTAGTTTAAGATAAGGCAGCAACATAACAAAATGTGAATAAAATGAAGGGGGCTGAAAACTTTTGCAAGGCACTTTATAGCTTCATCTTTCGCTTATTTAACATTTTATGCTTATTTAATTCAGCAGTCTATTTAAAGAAAGTGGAACAACCACAATTGATCTGAATCTAAACCCATAAATCTGCTTTTAATAATGCACACTTGAACATTGTTGTGTAAGGGTCAGACTAGTCCACTCATGCACTGCTGTAGTCTATAATGGGATCATAGTGTCATGGGTCATAGGAAGTTAGAAACCACAGGAAGAGTTACAGCATTTGTTTTAAAGAAGATCTGCAAACACATCATTTAAAGAAAACAACTACAGAAGTACAAAATGGTTGATAAGAGACACATATATCTGCTGACACTGATCATTCTCTGCTCACTTCTCACAGGTAAAGTATATAAAACACTTTCAAAAGATATTTAGGATATTAACATCATCTATGTAATGAAAAAAAATAGTTTAATTTGCCAGAAGGTCTGCTTAAGCTTTAGCTGGATAAGTTTATCTTGCTAAAAATCATGTTATGTGATGTGATCTTTGATACATAATGATTTAATACACAAAAAATGATCATGAAGGTCTTATTCACATTCTTTAAAAGTCTGATGTCAAGAAGTTATAAAGTGACCTGAACAACTATATAAGAGTTTTTCTGTGACATTATTAATGTTCAACACCAGTTTAGTAAACTTTAGTGAAAGATTAGTAAGACTTTATTTTATGTGCATTAACAGACTGTATTTCATAATCCAAAGTATGTTTCTGCTATTCGTCATTAATGATATTAATAATTAAAATGTTATACTTAAATGATTAAATACAAGATTTTATTTGTAAATATATATATTATCTAAACATCTTATTTTGCTGTGTTTCAGGTGTGACTGAAGACTCTCATGTGTTCAGTAGTTCTGGTGAAAATGTCTCTCTGTCCTGTAATAATTTTCTTCATGACTGCACCTCAACTACATGGAACTACAACAGAAATAGTGAATCAGCTGCAGTAGAACTGATCGCTGGAGGAATAAAGAAGAATAACATAGAGAGACATGAGAGACTGAGTCTGGGGTCTAACTGCTCTCTGAACATCTATAAAACAAGAAGAAGAAGAAGATTATGGAGAATATACCTGCAGACAATATGTGAATGGACAACAACAGGGAACTGATGCACGAGTTTATCTACATGTTCTTCATGGTCAGTGTTTATTTTAATTCAATAATGAAATCTCAATGAGAGAAATCTATTATATCATGTTTGTGTTAAACTTTGTCTTTCAGTCTCTTCATCACAGACTGAGATGAGATCAGGCAGCTCTGTGACTTTCTCCTGTCAGTTGTTTTCAGATGAAAACTCTTGTGATACTTTGATCCATTATGAGGGATTTCAGCTGGTCTGGGAGAATCAGTCTGGTGTTGATCTGCACACAGACTCCAGATATCAGATATTATCACAAGAACACTGTAACAGCACTCTGACTACAAAACTCCTGAATGAAGACAACAACACAGAGTTGAGATGTCTGCTTAAAAAGAGAAATGAGATTAAGACCTCAGCCAGTTATACTGTCAGGTTTAAAGGTAAGAAATCTAAATTGTATCTGTCAGGATAATTCATAGCATCAGGACATACATGAATCAGGAAACATTTAACGGTAGGCTGCAGTTTACTGTTTTTAGCTCTGACACAACTCAAAGTGATATAATGTTGTGGTCATAAAAAAAGGAATATATTAAATATTATTATATTTTACAATATGGCATTTCTGAATAACAATCTTCTACAGATCCAGCCAAAGAAAACACAGTCAGCACCATTAAACCTGAGAGACGCTCAACTCTTAAAACACCAGTAACACCTAAACAACACAGGCAAAGTACATAATCATGTCCCTCTCTGTATTATGTCAGTATTTATGTGCGTGTGCGTGTGTGTGTGTGTGTGTGTGTGTGTGTGTTTTTTTCTCTGCATGCGCGTGTGTGTGTGTGCGTGTTCTCAACACTGACATCAAGCCCTAAACAAGGTAAGTGTATCTGTCAGGTTTAAAGGTAAGAAATCTAAATTGTACTGTCAGGATAATTCATAGCATCAGGACATACATAAATCAAAATTTAAGGTTGGCCACAGTTTACTGTTTTTAGCTCTGACACAACTCAGATAGGGGATATAGTACAGTTATTACATTATAAAAGTTATTATGGCTATGGAAAGTCCCCATAAGACATGCAAGCCTGTAAGCCAAGCAAGTGTGTGTGTGTCTATTTGTTGTCTTACATTATGGTTTAGCTAAACTAAAGTCTATTCTGCATAGCATCAACTTCAACACTGACCACACAAACCTCTGAGGAGACATCAAGCTCTACAGCATCATCACCACCTGATCAATGTAAGTAAGTTGATTTGTCTCCCTTGAATAGTTTGCAGTGGCTTTCGTATATTGGAAATTTATCTTTAGTACCAAAATGTAGTTGATTCATTTCTAGAAGCTGATGACAAACTCTGACTTAAGCCATGTTGCATTCCTGTTATGACTTACACATACATGTCACATTCTTATTTAATATTAAATATTCATAGTCATGCGTCTTTAGTAAAAAAATTTCTTAGGTAAGATATAATGAAGTGTATTTCTGATACACATGCATATACTTGATATATTGTACCGCTGAATTGCAGTTTGTATGTTTGTTAGTTTGTTAGTGCACTAAAAAGTGCTGGGTTATTTTTTGACCCATGCTGGATAAATATTGGACAGAACACACTGCTGGGTTAAAAATGACCAACTGGTTGGGTAAAGACAACCCAGCATTGGGTCAAACACTGTGTTCTGTCCAATATGTACCCAGCAGGGGTCAAAAAACAACCCAGCACTTTTAGCAAATAATAACAAAAATATAATATAACAAAAAACATTATGTTGTAAAAAAGGGATTAAAGAACAGTGAATGTTTTGGAAGCACATCAGTATAAAATGTTCCACTCTGTATAGTATCAACTTCAACACTGGTCTGGTTGAATCAGGCTGGTGTTGATCTGCACACAGACTCCAGTTCCCTATCGATACTTCACTCGTACTTTGCTGCCATTGGTGCAAGTTTTTAACTTTATTTGCACCAATCAACAGGCAGTTTAATGCGTGATTGTAAAGCTTCAGACTCAGAGAAAAGGGAAGGCAGAGCGAGGTGGTGGCTTCTAGGGCTTTAGCCCCGATAGTTTTTTTAAAAGCCCAGAATCTTCACGTTTTGACATGCCCTGACATTTGAGTTTTTTTCAGTTGCTATTAAACATATTAATGGCTAAAGTCTAATAACACTGTAATAAGCACAAACTGACATGATTGTGTTTTTGAGAAAACTGGCGAATGCCGGCTCCGCCCCGGACTTCCGGGTATAAAAGGAGGTTGGCGTGCCCATTCATTCACCTATTTATCTTCGGAACCGTGAGGCATCTGTTATATGGTGAGCATTTTCTCTTCGAGAGTCTACTACACTGCTGGATTAACGACGCGAGCAGCGGAGCCATCCCTTCTTCTCAAAGGAGTTCCACATTCCCCCACTTCCCCAAGGCATTTCAGCAGAGTCACAGAACTAAAAAATCACATTTTCTCTCATAACGTGCGCACGGTCTTCGGACATGTCGTGCCATTGCGTTCATGCTGAGTCAGACGGGCACGACACTTGCATTCAGTGCTTGGGATTCGAGCATGCTCAGAGAACATGACAGTGAAGGTGTAGCGGTCACGGCTGGCAACGTTCTTTATGGGCATTACCGCCACTCCGTCTGCTTCCCTAGTGAGTTCGACTGCCACTTCGGCGAGCAGCGGGGGTGATATGGGATGTTGTTCCGGCAGTTTCAGCTCCCCGGACCATCCGTGCCCCGCCACGCTCACCTAACCCGTACCGAATCAGAGGGTTGAAGATGAGCTATTTGTAGCAGCATCGGACAGCTACCTCCTGGCATCAGATGCATAGGATTCTTCATTACTGGAGCTTACACTGCTGCGGGTCAGGCCGCCTCCTCCCTTCACGCCATTGCCATCCTCCAGATCCACCAGGCCAAGGTGTTGAAGGACCTCGACGAGGGAAAGACTGACCCAGCACGCATACAAGAGCTGGTTCTCAAGTTCAAACCCCATCTATCGACACAACGTCGAAGTGACAGACAGAAAGGGAAGAATTTTATACAGATCCAGCCAAAGAAACCTGAGAGACGCTCATCTATTAACACACCAGTAACACCTAAACAACACAAAAGTACAACAAAGTAATAATAACTATCTGTTCCATCTCAGTATTTGTGTGTGTTCTTATTTGTCTATCATTGTGGGGATCATTGTCGACAGTAAAAGACAGTAAAGCATCGGATTCACCAACATTTCAGAGCTGCAGTCCCGATGGAAATTGATTTTGAAATCAAATGAAGCTTTTTAAAAAATGTATCAAATGAAAAGTTTTCTGTTATTACCGATTACTAATTATTATTTACTACAAACATAATCACTCTTTCTTACTAGTTATCAGTAGTTTCTACAGTGTTAATGCAGCACTTACTATTTGTTCTGCATTAGTTCCTGCATAACTACATATTAAGTATGAAACTAAGGTATCTAATGTGTAAATAAGAACTTTATTCTCTACAGGTTCAACAAACACAGTGATTCCTGTTACATTATACAGAGGTATGAAGTGATATTACAGCATCACTGCAGTACATTTATACTGATAAATAACTGTACATCACTAAAACACATCACTGAACTCATGAAATATTTGTTTGTTATTGTTTGAAACGCTACATATAATCTCTTTAAATTCAGTTATAGTATTATGGATTTAATGCTGTTATTCTCTCTGTTGTCTGTCTTAAAGTGATTGTAGTGATTGTTGAGATCACAGTATTTGCTGGTCCTACTGTGATTCTTCTTCAGATCATCTGTGCAGGAAGAGCTGGTGAGTTTTCACCAAACACACAAACAAAAAGTGTTTCAAATTTTATGAGATGTTTATGATTTCTTTTCTCAGAAAACAGAAAAAAAGGACTCAGAACGCCAACCTAGAAGACAATCATATAATCTAATTCATACTAAAATATAAATAACAAGCAAAATTACAATGAGATTTATTTTATGTTTATTTTGTAAGGTACAGCTTTTTTTGTATAACTGCTTTACTGTTTATATGCTCTTTAAAACAGTAACAAACAGTCTGTTTGTGTAATCTTCTGTCTTGAAACATATCTGTTCATAACAATGTTTTTTTATTATTATGCATGATTGCAGATTATTTTCTTAAATGAAACCTCTGATCTTTATTTTCAATATTTCATTTTGTTTGTTATGAATTCACATGTAAACACATAAGAAATGTAAACACATGTACATTTGTCTGCATTTAAAATGACACTAAATGTGTTCAGCTGGGTTCAGGACTTGGTTTTATGCAGACCAGTCAAGTTCTTCCACACTGATGATCATCTTTTTGATTAAAACATTTTCATAACAAAACAGACATTTTCAAAATGATACATCATCCATCTTTTGACAGTCGCTAGACACATCAACACTTATACATCGTTGTTTATCTTAGTATATTAATTTAACATTTTCCACGTGTTAGCTTTAGCTCACATGCTAACTAGCTCATATAGCACGCACACGGCTTACGAAACTCAACTTTATAACACAACTTCAAAAACTACAACATTGTCTTTTTCATAATATCAGATAAATGTCTGAAAATTGCACTCACCAAAGTGAGATCCAGTCGTATGCTCACAGAAAGAAGATTTATCACGGACACTGCACAGTGCAGCCAAACAATATTTCTACAATCCATCAACTTCTTTAAAGTTCTAAAAGGGCAGTTGCTCAAATGCTCTTAATCTTATTTCTAATAAATCAATTAAACATTGTAAATGTATTTACTTTATTGGGGGAAAAAGCACCACGCTGCTGCTATAACACTTTCAATCTCCCTCCTGTGCTTACACTGAACACCGGATGCAAGACCCACCAATATGCTGCCATCATTTGACAAGGTGACAATCTTGTCTATCACAACAGCATTATTTAAACTATTTTCTGTGTAGTGTCTCTCAGGGAAATTATTAAACTTTACTCAAAGGTGAATATGCACTGCTGATGCTATCAACTATGTGTATTCAGTAGTGTTTACCTAATGCAACAGGATCAAAATGACGGTCAATAATACATTTGACCACCGAATGATCAGCAGATAATATTAACTCTTAAAAGGGATCGTGTCCTGGCCTTAGACAGTATCTCTCTTCTGCTTAGAGTCAGTAACTAGATGAGCAGTAGAAGTGACGTGTTCATGAGCAGTTATACAGAATCACATACACGTGAATACAAGTGAAAGTTTATTAACGAAAAATTACGGTGCACACAAAACATATAACAATGTCTAACTAACAAAACACATACCTACGAAGACATTCATACATTGAGTAAAGAAAGCATGGAAAGAAGAGGAGAAAGACAGATTGGCAATATTTACATTTACATTTATGCATTTGGCAGACGCTTTTATCCAAAGCACAAAACATCAGTTCCCTCACAAAATCATAGACTAGACAAGAAACAAAAGAACAGGCATATAAACAGTCTGAGTGATGAGGGTGATGGCTGGCAGGTGAGGGAGATGGGGAATGAGGAACAGGTCAGGGAGCGTAGAGCATGATGGGAGGTGTTATATGATTTGAGGGAAAACATTTACATTGCCATCGAATAAACCAGTTTTTTAAGGTTCATATTGTTTTGCCCATGAAATTATGAAGGCATGCTGTTTGTTCAAATAAGTCTGTTTGTGATTTATTTGTGAATGGTTTAGTTTATGGAGGCATACAGCTCTCTACAGTTGTCCTGAGCTTCAGTTTTTCCTCCTCTGATGGCGGCATAAGTCACATTATCAGCAGAATGAACCTGAATAAAAACAAATTGAACCCACAGATTTCATTAAAGCATGTTTTTTTTTAATTCAAGATATACATTTCATATATCTGCTTATCATGAAAACCAGTTAAGGTGTATTAACTCTGTACTGTATTGAGAGAAGGTGTTGGGCAGGTCTAGAAGAAATGTGGTGGTTTTTACTCACTTTAATCTTTTTGTCTTGTACTTTACTGGAAGTGATCACCTCAGAATAAGTCACGTCATCTTTCTGCTCCTAAACAACAACAACACATATTAGAGATCAAGTTATTATGAGTATAAAACCCCCATCAGTCACTGTTGTGAGCAGTGGGTGAAAATTAACAACTTTTTAAATGATTTTTAAGCCTTGTTTAGAATGTTTTAAAATATCATAAAATTTGAGAGTTGTTGCAAGAAATTTGAGAGATATTTTTGTAAAAAGATGTATTGTACAGACATGCTATATTACATATTACATGTCCACAACTGCAAATATTCATAACTTTAATGAGTTTTTAAGCTTATTGGAGATTAATCGAATTGTTTACTCACAAGAGGAATGGAAATGTTGACTGTGTCATTCTTATCTGTGACCTGAAGCACAACACAATGTTAGATACACTTATAACTGAGATAGTTCAGTAATAATAATGTATTAGTGATTTCTCAGAGATGAACCCATTACTATACTCACCACAGAGTTATCAGGCAATCTTTTATCTGAAATATAGACATGCCTCATGTAATATTTTATAACTGACAAGCAATACACAGATTTTTAAAGCATGCATGTATACATTTATACGTTTCTTTTACATATATCTTGACAGGTTTACACAATTGTACATCATTAACATCTTACTTTAGATTAAGAGCTTTAACATCAGCATGACCTAAATTAATATATTGATGATACAACCAAAAACTGATGTGCTATGTAAACTCACCTGATCTCTTTTTCCAAATAATCAGAAGGACTACAAGTAGAACAACAACTGCAGCAATCACAGCAATAATCCCAATCCCTGCAGAAGAGACTGAGAAACACACAACATAAGAGACACAGTCAAGACCACAACCTTTACACTCCTAACACAATCTATAGAAAATGTTAAAATATCATATAATTTCCAATACATGATGGCTACTGTGTAAAAGTGAGACAGATACATTTACATTGATCAGATGTTGATGATGCTGTAGAGATTGATGTCTCCTCAGAGGTTTGTGTGGTCAGTGTTGAAGTTGATACTATGCAGAATAGAAGTTAGTTTAGCAAAGTGTCAGTATTTATCATTACAGCATTTTATGCTAATGCGCTTCCAAAACATTCACTGTTCTTTTTTGTTATTATTTGCAAAAAAAACTCATATGCACACTAACAAACAAACAAACTGCAATTCAGCAGTACAGTATATCAAGTACATGTGTATCACACACACGCACGCACACACTACAGAGATTACATGATTATGTACTTTGTCTGTGTTGTTTAGGTGTTACTGATGTTTTAAGAGTTGAGCGTCTCTCAGGTTTAATGGTGGCGACTGTGTTTTCTTTGGCTGGATCTGTAGAAGATTGTTATTCAGAAATGCCACATTGTAAAATATAATAATATTCACATATTCAGTTTTTTTATGACCACAACATTATATCACTTTGAGTTGTGTCAGAGCTAAAAACAGTAAACTGCAGCCTACCGTTAAATGTTTCCTGATTCATGTATGTCCTGATGCTATGAATTATCCTGACAGTACAATTTAGATTTCTTACCTTTAAACCTGACAGTATAACTGACTGAGGTCTTAATCTCATTTCTCTTTTTAAGCAGACATCTCAACTCTGTGTTGTTGTCTTCATTCAGGAGTTTTGTAGTCAGAGTGATGATACAGTGTTCTTGTGATAATATCTGATATCTGGAGTCTGTGTGCAGATCAACACCAGACTGATTCTTCCAGACCAGCTGAAATCCATCACAAGAGTTTTCATCTGAAAACAACTGACAGGAGAAAGTCACAGAGCTGCCTGATCTCATCTCAGTCTGTGATGATGAGACTGAAAGACAAAGTTTAACACAAACATGATATAATAGATTTCTCTCATTGAGATTTCATTATTAAATTAAAATAAACACTGACCATGAAATACATGTAGATAAACACTTGCATCAGTTCCCTGTTGTTGTCCATTCACATATTGTCTGCAGGTATATAATCCATAATCTTCTTCTGTTGTTTTATAGATGTTCAGAGAGCAGTTAGACCCCAGACTCAGTCTCTCATGTCTCTCTATGTTATTCTTCTTTATTCCTCCAGCGATCAGTTCTACTGCAGCTGATTTATTTCTGATGTAGTTCCATGTAGTTGAGGTGCAGCTATGAAGAAAATTATTACAGGACAGAGAGACATTTTCA
Source organism: Oreonectes daqikongensis (assembly GCA_026939265.1). Classification (NCBI taxonomy): domain Eukaryota; kingdom Metazoa; phylum Chordata; class Actinopteri; order Cypriniformes; family Nemacheilidae; genus Oreonectes; species Oreonectes daqikongensis. Next base: position 134,190 of record JAOTQM010000466.1, read on the forward strand.
CCAGAACTACTGAACACATGAGAGTCTTCAGTCACACCTGAAACACAGCAAATTAAGATGTTTAGATAATATATATATTTACAAATAAAATCTTGTATTTAATCATTTTAGGTTTAATTTTTTAAGTATTACATTATAATTATTAATATCATTAATGACAAATAGCAGAAACATACTCTGGATTATGAAATACAGTCTGTAAATACACATACAATAAAGTCTTACTAATCTTTCACTAAAGTTCACTAAACTGGTGTTGAACATTAATAATGTCACAGAAAAACTCTTATATATTTGTTCAGGTCACTTTATAACTTCTTGACATCAGACTTTTAAAGAATGTAAATCAGACCTTCATCATTTATTTATGTATTAAATCTTTATGTATCAAAGATCACATCACATAACATGATTTTTAGCAAGATAAACTTATCCAGCTAAAGCTTAACCAGACCTTCTGGCAAATTAAACTATTTTTTAAATTAAATTTCATTACATAGATGATGTTAATATCCTAAAGATCTTTTGAAAGTGTTTTATATACTTTACCTGTGAGAAGTGAGCAGAGAATGATCAGTGTCAGCAGATATATGTGTCTCTTATCAACCATTTTGTACTTCAGTAGTTGTTTTCTTTAAATGATGTGTTTGCAGATCTTCTTTAAAACAAATGCTGTAACTCTTCCTGTGGTTTCTAACTTCCTATCAACCCCCGAGTGTTTATTCACTACACTATGATCCCATTATAGACTACAGCAGTGCATGATGGACTAGTCTGACCCTCACACAGAAATGTTCAAGTGTGCATTATTAAAAGCAGATTTATGGGTTTAGATTCTGATCAATTCTTGTTGTTTCACTTTCTTTAAATAGACTGCTGAATTAAATAAGCATAAAATGTTAAATAAGCAAAAGATGAAGCTATAAAGTGCCTTGCAAAAGTTTTCAGCCCCCTTCATTTTATTCACATTTTGTTATGTTGCTGCCTTATCTTAAACTACTTTAAATTACTTTTTTATATTAATCTACAGTCCATTCTACAGTCAGACCCTCTCAAACTCTGTCAGGTTGGATGGGAATCATGAGTAGACAGACATTTTCAGGTTTATACAGAGATGTTAAGTTGGGTTCAAGCACTAGCCACTAATCTCTCAAGTTCTAGATGTTCTGGATTAGGTTTTCATAATAATAATTATCTCTCTATTTTGTGCCGTTGAGCTTTTCTTCAACTCTGACAAGTGCCCCAATCCCTGCTGCTGAAAAACACCCCCACAGCATGATGCTTTTACCACCACTGTAACACACCTGCCTGTCACCTGTTCATGTTCATGTTCATGTTCATGTTCATGTTCATGTTCATGTTCATGTTCATGTTTCCGGACTACACTACCCAGAATGCCTTGCATCCCATCAGCCTTCATGATTGTTTCTGCACCTGTCCCTTGTTTCACCCTGAACAACAACATTGGACATCAGACAAGACACAAGACTGAACTTAAATACAGAAACAAACACAGAACAGGTGTGAGTCCAATCAGGGTGAAACAAGGGACAGGTGCAGAAACAATCATGAAGGCTGACGGGATGCAAGGCATTCTGGGTAGTGTAGTCCGGAAACATGAACAGGTGACAGGCAGGCGTGTTACACCAATGTTGTTGTTTCATGCCTGTTTAACGTTACCTGTGTGGATTATTTACCTGAAAACCTGTTTGCCTGAAGAAATCCTGTGGTGTGCTCTTCTGCCTGAACCCCTGATCCGTGACAACCACACTTTACTTTTGGGATGCTATTGTACAGGTGAAGAGCAGTGCCTGGTTTTCTTCAGACATAATGCTTGAATCTGAAATTCAACAGACCAGAGAATCTTGTTTCTGACTGTTTGAACGATTCTTTGAAGTACTTTTTTGCATATTTCATGTTTTCCTGTGTCTTCACTGAGTAGAGGCTTGAGTCTGGTCACCCTGCCCATGCAGCACAGTCTCAGGAGAATTCATGTTATTTCGTGTTGGTGGACATGAACTTCTCCATTTTTATGTGTTAGTCAGCACAATATTTTAATACATTTACATTTAGTCATTTAGAAGACGCTTTTATCCAAAGCAACTTACAAATGAGGTAAACAATAAAAGCAAAACTGGTCTGATAAAGCCTAGCACAGTATACAAAGCTAAGACAGTTTTTTTTTTAGAAAGAGTAGAAAAGAGACAGAAAAGAATAGAAGTCAGTGTTAGTCGGTGAGGTGTTGACAGATGAGATGTGTTCAGATTTTTAAAGATGGCTGCAGAATCTGCCGATCTTGAAGCAGCAGGCAGATCATTCCACCAATGTTGTACGGATCCAGTAAAGATACGCAAGAGTGATTTTTTCCCTTTTTGGGATGGCACCACAAGACGATAATATGCGGTGTCTTTCATCAAATGTATAAATATATATCAACGCAATCTGATGGGAATTCATACCTATTTTCGTGTGAATTCCTATTTCTTACAATCTTACTATGTGTTCTTATGATTTGACTTTTCTCCTGTGATGTTAGCTTTAGGGATCAGGGTTATGATAGACATTTATCATTGCTTTGCCACCTTGTGAAACTCACATTTGCGGCTGTGATTGTAGGGTTTAGGGTGAGGTTAAGTATTGGTTAGTCAAGTCCTAAAATATTTGACTTCTTTTGATATCAGGTTATAAATATATAAGTGTACATACACATGCGGTCTGTGTATTGAAAGTCAAGGGGGTGACACGAAAAAATGTCACCAACACGAAACAGATAAAATTTCATGACTATTTCACAAACTGCTGTGAGACTGAGTTCCTTTTTCCTGTATTGTTTTGTAGTTCTTTGTAGTTTCTTTTAGTCACGTGTTCCTTGTTTGCCCGCTTGTTATCCCATGTATATATATATATCCCTAGTGTTTCATGAGACATGCAGCGTCACTTATAAAAGATGCGTGCACATATACTTAACAAGAACGCCTCTTTTGTTTGTATATATCTGCAAGTGATTCTTGTGTGTATGTAAGTGAAATTCTCAGTTTAAACGAAAGGCATTTCAGTGTATAAGGAAGTCTGTGGGTGGAGCCAAGGGCTGGTTGCAGCTACCAAAATCCAGTTCCTTGCAGAGACCTTTGAAGCTCAAGACTTTCTGAGCACTTTCAGTCTGGTTGCGCTCGTGTTCCACCGGGTTTCCCTCCGTTTGTTTGCAAAAAGAGCATTAATTATTTCTGGGCATAAAAATGTTACGTCAACCGGAAAGCGATGTGAAAACGTGTCAGCCAACGCGTTAAAGTATGGAGTCCGCGATGTCAACTGTCTTAGAATAAAAAACAAGATCTGAAAATCTATGGCCACAGTTTTGTAATTCGTCCCCCCAGTTTAAATCCGTAGCTTACTCACAGATATTAAAACTGTACCTCATTACCAAATCATACACATAAGAATCATTTGCAGATTTATACACTAGCAGTCAAATGTTTTTGGACACTTGCTCACTTAAGTGTTCATATTTTTCCACATTTGAGAATTATAATAAACTCATCAAAATTATAAAATAAAACAAAGGGAACTATGGGAACAATGTTGTAATTAAAAAATGTTATATTTTATGGTTTTCAGTGTAGTCAGCTTTCAACTAGAATTTGCAGAAATTCATGTCATTTTATCAAGCAGCTTCTTGAGGTCTCTACCTGAGATGCTTGTAAAACAATATTAAAGGAGTTTTCATCTATTCTGTGCTCTGATTGGCTGTTCTTTCTTCATTATTCAGTCAAGGTTATCCATTTAAAAACATTTTTTATTAAATAAAATGTTAGTTCTGTCATGAAAAAACATAGAAAATTATATTTTTGTCTACTAAACTAATTTCAGATATTTAAGCAAACACTTCAGATCAAAAGTTTTTTTTAAATAATGAGTAAAATTTCGCTCAGTGTCCCAAAACTTTTTACCACTACAAACAAAAGAGGCGTTCTTGTTAAGTATATGTGCGCGCATCTTTTATAAGTGACGCTGCATGTAACAAGTTTGTATGTTTGTGTGAGGGATTTAAAGGTGTATAAGCCTGGATCATGTTTATATGTATATGCGAGTGTTTTACATGCATGGAACAAGTTTATATGTAAACGCAAGAATTTAAAGATGTATGCATGCAAGAAGTTTATATGTATATGTGAATGTTTATAGATGTATATATTGCGTTTATATGTATATGCGAGTGTCTATATGTGTATGTGTGCATGTTTCATGTTTCAAGTTTACATGCATATTAATATGTTAGTATGTAAGTATGCACATGCATTTCACATGTAGTTGCTTGAACATCCGATAGTATAGCTATATATGTGAGTAATTTATATATGTGTATGCATGTGTTTTATATATGTATTCATAAGCAAAGTTTGATTTAAACCCTATACACGGCGCCTCATAGTTTCATTTGTTTGTTTCTGAGTAAATCATTCACAGCACATGGACCTGCTACTTTGTTTGTTTAATTCCCATTCATTACAGAGGCAAACTTTTAGTTTTCATAGTTGTTAGTTAAAACTGGAAAAGATAAACTCTCTTCCAAGTTTAAACATATTTATATAAATGAACAGAAACACTGTGAACAGTGATCTTCTTCTGTTGTTTCATAGATGTTCAGAGAGCAGTTAGCACATCTCTCTATGTTATTCTTCTTTTGTCCTCCACAAAACAGATTTACTCCAGCTGATGTGCTATTTCTGTTGTAGATCCATGAAGTTGAGGTGCAGTTATGAAGAGAATTATTACAGGACAGAGAGACATTTTCACCAGAACTACTGAACACATGACCGGCTCTTTGTTCTAAACCTGCAAACACTGTTGAGACAAGATCACATTTATTAATATATCCATAAAGGAACTGAGAGCTGAGGTCTGCTGGTGGAGGGCATGAAACATGAAAATAAACAGCGTGAGACCTCAAACAATTTGACCACATTTAACACTTCATATTTCTGTATAATTTGATAGTGTCATGGTTTTCTCAGGCAGAGGCCCCAGACGCAGACAGCGGTACTTGAACAAAAATACTTTATTTAAACAAAAAGGAATGAAAAAGCCCACGATGGGGAACACAGAACTCAAAATAACAAGAATAACACACTCACAAAACTGCAAAACTAAAACATCCCACGAGGGGGGACAAAACGTAAACCAAAAGCTAGAACAACAGTGACTAGGAAAAGGGATATATAATACAGGAACACTCAAGACAAGACTTCACACGAATGTCACAAAACGTACCAGCACAAGACAATGAACACAAGGGCTTTAAATAGGGGAACTAACAAGGGATAATAACACAGGGACAAGTGCACGACATAAAAACATTAGCAGGAAGATAAGACGGGAACCAAGGGTGCGGGGCTAAGACACGTGACATGAAAACACACAGAACGTAAACACAAAGACATGTTACCGTCATGATCCTGTCTGCAAGACTATGAATTTAGAAACTTAACAAGGACGACAGAATCATGACAATAACCGTGACGTAGGCAACTCACGCCCAGGCCACGCGCTTCCACACATAACATAAACAAAGACACGGCACTGTCATGGTCCCAGCCACAAGGCTCTAGGAATTTACCAGACAAGGGCAAAACCATGACAGATGGTTGGTGAAGTTGGATCTATAAATTATATTTTTGTCCAAAGAAAGCGAGTGAGAATATTTCTTTTTTTGCTCCCATGTCTCTCCCATGTAGTTCCTAAATCAACTCTGTTACTGGAATCAAGCCATTGATGTGGAGTGATGAGTCTTTGGCTCAAAGACTGCATTTAAAGTCACACCAAATGTGTTCAGCTTGGCTTTATGCAGACCAGTCAAGTTCTTCCACACTGACTGATTCAATTATTTCTTTCTGAACCTTGTCTCATACACAGGGACATTGTCATGATGGGATAGAAGATACCCGTTTCCAAACTGTTGAGTTCATAGCTTGTGATTTTTAAGGGTCTACTTTGGTTTATAGAGTGTCTGACAACAGGTTTATGTACATACATGGTGTAAAAACACTATTATTTCATAATAAGCCGTTTTTATTACCTTACTTCTTGACTGACTCTCAAATGATTCATTCCACGATTCATCTGTATAATCCCCGCCTTTCCGCTAGCGTAGTCTGCTGTGATTGGTCAGATGGTCTAGTCTGCTGTGATTGGTTTAGCGAGTGTGTTCAAGTTTTCGCAGGTAGGCGGGGACTATTTCTAGTGATGTAGATACACGGAGGTTAAAGACTCGGACGGGTCACGACTCGTTCGCGTGATTCAGAATCGACTCCCTTTTTTCCAAGCTCATAACTTTGTTATTCATTCACCTTTGGATTTACAACTTGGCAGACTGTTTACTTTTAAACACGGCAACATTACACAATGCATGAAATGTAATTTTGATGATCTCGTGGAATTTACTCTTTAAACAGTTCAGTTCTTCCTCTGTAGGACTCAATAGTTGACTTTACTTCAAATTAAAATACTAAGAAATTGTCAGGCAATCGGTTTCTTATTTTAACCCTCTAAATCCGTCAGATGACTTTTTGTTTAAACAAGCAATTTTTATCAGGCTCCTCCATTTACTTAAAGCAATAGCAGATATCTCAGACTGGGCAGAGTTTGGTATTTAGTGGCTTTTGAAGCAAAATTATTTGAGTAACGTATATTATGTGTGGCGAGCATTCACTTAACATAATCTCATTTTTGATGGAGGTGGCTTTTAGAGAGTTTTGCATCTGAACTCTTCATATGTACACTGTACAACATATTCCATAGTTTTCATAGAAAAATACTGGCAGCTGTATGTAAAAAATACAGAAATATTTTGTAAACAGTTTGGCAGTTTAAAACATTATGGCAAAGTTTTTTCTGCAATGCTTACCTGTGTGTGAAACTGTTTCATTAAACTAATATTAATTTAAATTTCAAATATACAATAGTGTGTAAAAAAAGCTATTAATAAATTTACTTAAAATTTCAGCTGATCATTAACAGATAAGTGGAACCTGTGCAACCTGCTTTAGTGCTTTTAAACAAAACAATATGCAGCATAACATCAGCAAGTCACTGCTTGACCTTGGCCTTAAAAACAGACTTCACTCTTCAGAATAGTGGTGACCAAAAAAACAAATGACTATTAAAAAAAACATCTGTAGTTTTTTTAAAGAAACAAACTGACAGATGCATTACAAAATAATTCTGTAGTTTTTATTGAAAAAACTGGCATCTGTGGTTGGCAGAAATATTCTGTAAAAAATACAGAGAAACCTTGTAAACAGCTTTGCCATTTAAAACAATTCAAAACTTCCAAATGCTTAGCTGCAAACTTATTTTATTTGAGTCGACTTGAAAGAATATTTCTTAATATAACATTAAAATGTGCACTGTGTAAAAATGAAACAATAAAAACACAAATACAATCTGAAAGTGCACTTCCGCCATCTAGTGGTTATATTCTTCTCTGACGGCATCAGTTAACTCCTCTTCATCTATCAGTCTGCTGTCAGTTCTATTTTAATTGACAACATCCAACACAAATCCAACATCCTAATTTCGTGAAAAAAGAGACATTTTTTTATTTCAAGCGAAAACAAAAAAATGACTTAATGTGGGTTAATCGAATTAAGGCGTTCGTGGACGCATTAACAAACTGCGGACATTGTTTTTGTCCAGTTTAATTTGTTATAAACATGAAAGAGAGGTTATTTTCTCCTGTCTCAGCTCATTTTCTCTAATGTGATCAGGTCCTCGCCAAGATCTCTGTTCTACGCTAGGCACGCAAACAGGGTCAACGCCCCCAAACAGTTGGGACAACAAAGCGTGTATCGTCAAGTTTAGCGATTTGTCTGCACGTTTGGACCAGAACGCTGCACATGTGCGTTCGATCAATAGACGATCCTATACAGAGAGAAATTGTTTACTTTCTCTTTTTCTATTTAGATCTATACATGTGCTAATCACAGGGCCACTGGCACCGACGTAGAATGCAATTCTAAATAAATATGGTGAAATAACATGAGTGTATTGTGGTTATTTACATGTAAACTAAATGAAAGAATGAATGAATAAACACAAAGGCAACCAAACACAATATACACTTTAATTACATTACACACAATTCACATTTAAACATACAATATATAACATCTCATTACAATATTACACAGGTCAGTACCAGCAAACAGACCGTGTTAATGTAAATGTATGTGAAAAATTAATCAGTGTGCATAGTTCATGTATAGTCACGGGCAGGGCCGGACTGGGACTCAAATTCAGGTCGGGAAATCCCACACTCATCCAGGCCACCAAATTAAGAAACCACAAACCTATTTTTAATCCTATTTTATATAAAATTAGAATATTTTATAACCATCACATAACGTGCTGATAATTCTTAATTAAACTGACAGTGCATTATTTATGACCAAATTAAATATGGTTTAGCTTGAGAAAGTAACAAAAAGATTTTTTTTAAAAACTGTTGATTGTCTTTATCAAGTGGCTAAACCACAAAAGCATGTTTAAAGAATTTATACTACAAGTCTTAAACTGAAAATTAGTTATATATTTAAGTTTTACAAAAACAATATATGCCTTTATTGTATGTGTAAGGGGAAACAATTGCATCTTGCTATCAATTATTTCTCTTGCACTGAGTCAACATCAGTTTTATAACTGTAAGTAATTCTCTTTAATTAGCCTACTTTTGAGCTATATTACAAAATATATTGGATAGTATTTTGTGTATGAGCCCATACAGTAGTAAAACACGGCAATATTCACATATGGCTTACTGTAATTAATATAAAAAATCTGAAAGGTAGGCATTTCTGAAACGTACTGTACAGACTGTACTGCTGGTTTTGTGCTGTAAGTTATTCCTTTTAACTGCTATTGAACGTGAAGTTATAACCGTGTATTTTAATGTGTATGTAACTTTAGAGACGGTGTATGTAACTCTCGAGAGTGAACAAACTTTTAATGGCTTTTCGAATCGCTCTCGCGGCACTTCGACGCCATCCGCCCGCCGGATCCCGCAGCGCCGCATGAATTCGCCGTACAAGGCCAATGTCTTTGATTAAACGGCTGCCTGGCAGCAGGCCACATGAGTCACCAGGCCACCGGGAATCGTCCCGGTTCTCCCGATGGGCAATCCGGGCCTGGTGTTTAGTGGCAGACATACATATACTGTCATACTGTTAAACAGCAAAATCATTCAAACAAAAATACATTTAACATTGGTTGATGGTTACATTAAAAGGGTGATATGGGTGGATGGCTAAAACAAACAGTGTGTTTATGTAAAAAGAAAAAAGTTTGGAAAAATGTTTTTCACGATTCTAAAAATCTTTTAATATCAAATCAAAAATCAAATCACCTTTATTGTCACATCACCACGAGTGGTGAGTGAAAGTCTTGGGTGCATGCTCAGTACAAAGCAGAATGCAGTTGAACAGACAAACAACTGTATGACTAAACAACCTTAACGTAAGTGACAGTATGTAGTGCAGGTAAACAGTGCAAATGATAACAGATGGACTGTACAAAAAAGACAATATACATTTACACATATGCACATTATATACACATTATACATATGAAGGTGTATGTTTCAATGTTTGAAATTACTGTAGACAAAAATATAATTGTGCCAACATACTAATTTCTTTCATTAGGAAACAAACATTTTTATTTGAAAAAATATTTTTGAAATGGATTACTTGAATCAAATGATGAATTAAAAGCAGCCAATAACAGTGCAGCATAGATTGAAATTCCTTCATAATGTTTAAAAATCTTCCCAGGTTGAGATCTCACGAAGCTGAATGATAAAATGTTAAAAGTGATTCTACAAATTCTAGCCAAAGGACTTGACTACTTTAAAGATGCTAAAGTAGAACGTAGAGTTCATGTATTTTGAATGCTTTTAGTCACAATGTAATTCCCACAGTCACAATTGTATTATTCAATGGTTTTGATGGGTTTACTATTATTCTAAAATGTGGGAAAAAAAATAAAGAAAGAAAGAGAAAGTGTTTCCAAACTTTTGACTGGTAGTGTAGTAAACGGTTTTAAAAAAGCACATTATTTATTACATAGCATATCCATCTTTCTAAAACGCTTAGAAAAAAAAACTAGATTTAATAACTAGCTAACTATAGCTAACTTCTTGAGCAGCTTTTGACGCTGTGTATCGACATGACAAATATAACTAAACTAAATATTTTATAAATGAGTTTATAAAATAATCCAGTAATCCAGTGGGTACATAATTATTGAATACAATTACTTCTAATTACTTTTTTACTTTTTTTCCACAGGGGGAACTGTCAAAGCATATGTAAACATACAACCATTTCTGCTCTTGTGATAGTACAAACGACAATTAAAGATTTAGCATATTTTTAAAGAAATAATGAAAACGTATAGGCAGTGGCAGACTGTCCTTACAACGTTGGATTCGTCACTTTTCAGAAACAGCCTTTGTTAATGCATGTTAATGCACTGTACACACTCGGATTTTGGAGTATCTAACTGTGTCCTCGTTTGGAAGACCCAACTAAGTATTTTTCATTTGCAATAAAACACACAGCGTCTCCACAACATGGCAGGAGCAACAATACTACAGTGAGAATAGTTATGTATTCTTTCTTTGCGTATACATTTGGACAAACATTTGGTTTTATTCAATTTCCACTGTGACATGGCGGCTGCAGCACTACGGCTGTGATAACTGAAGATGCGCTGCCTTCTTTGTGTACATTTGGGCGCCGTCATGCAAAGAACTGACATGGCAATGTGGGGGAGTGACTGATCGAGGCGTTATAGGCAGATCTGGATCAGACTTCTCTTTCAGTTAAAGTATATCATTTTGTGCAAAACTGAGTTCTGGGACATCTTATACATGCACTAAATCAATAGAAAAACATGACATTTCATAATATGACTCCTTTAAATGTTCTGTTTTGAATTGATTGTGCTTTCATCCTTTTTTAGTGCTTTTAGTTGCTTAGTGATTTTACAACTGTTTACTATGTCTTGCCAACCTGTTCTCACTCCTGACTCGTCATTTATTGACGTTCCTTCAGCACCCTCTGCATCACTTTTGACATGCAGGGTACTCCTTTGGCGTCATATTTCGATGAGCGGGGAACTTTGTTAGTGTTCGATAAATGCTCCAGACCAAGACGTAAGTATTTATAATTTTATTATTTTGGAACACCTAACCCCACCCTAACCACTTCTCAACCACATAAAACAACACGCATAGGTGGATTAACCATATGGCAATAGGTCGTTTGCAATCACGTGGTTTTGATGACGCTTGATGTGCAGCAAGGGAGTTTCTTCATAGGA